>OU964964.1:9752609-9820109 GCA_918808275.2 Dolichovespula sylvestris
TGTGTGTATGTATGTATGTATGTATGTATGTATGTATGTATGTATGTATGTATGTATGTATGTATGTATGTATGTATGTATGTATGTATGTATGTATGTATGTACGTAACGTATGTATGTATGTATGTATGTATGTGCATTGTAAGTGTGCGTGTGCACGTATGTATGTATTCGTGCGTGTATTTGTGTAATGTGTTCGTACGCCTGCGTATTAATTGTTGAATCTGGTATCCGCGATGCCAAAGATTATATATATATATATATATATATATATATATATATGTCATGTAATTAAAAAAAAAAAAAAAAGAAAAAAAAATGAGAAAAAACCCAGAAAAAAAAAAGAAAAAACCGAAAAAAAAAATTGTGGTAAGATAATTATGAATATAACGTCAATGATATAACGATGAACTTGCTGGTGATAATCGTTATTGCTATCTCGTAACGTTTAATGTATATCAGTGTCGTGCAAAAAAAAAAAGAAAAAAAAAGGAAAAAAAAAGGAAACCAAAAAAATACAAAAAAGAAAAAAAAAATAATAAAAAAGAGCAGCAGAGCTCCTCGGTGTTGTGGGTATACATACTCGTTCCTAGCAACTCGTATGACAATTAACTATTCGATACTAATCGTAAACATTGCATTGATCTACTTTACCCTTACGTACTTTAAAAGATAAATAAATACGTCATTCTGTCCAATCTCATACGAGCTAATTGTCATCTCAATTATTTCATCCTAAGCCCTCTTATCTATTTTCTTCGCATCTTAACCATCGATCCAAAATACCTTTTGGCCGAAACGTGAGAAAGAGAAGGAGAAAAAATAAAGGAGGAAAAAAAAAATAAATAAATAAATAAACACCCGATCAATCGCCCTTCGAGATTACGGCCAGAAATTACTTCATCGATTGCACATATTAATAATCCAGGTAGGGTACAATAATTCTATACGATTCTCGTCCACGTGATTCGTCATTACTTTTTATTCCTCTTCTTTTTTTTCTTCTTTTTATTCATTTTTTTCCTGCTTATTCTTCTTTCTTTCGTTGCTTTTATTTTTCGTTAAGTTTCGTCCCGTTCATTATTCATTCCCGTACGATTCGAAAGCCGATTTATTTATTGTAATCAATTATTCTCATAATGGCCTCGTACAAATTTTCAAAGTACACATATCCCTTATATATACTTCTTATATATAGTATTACAATTTAACGATTTCGCATAGAGGTACTTATTAATCTATATCTGAAGTGTTCGTTCGCATAATCTATTTCATATATATATATGCAAAAGTATAATAATACGTGTCATGGTACGGAGTATTATTTCGAATAAGAACTTATTATACAAGTTCTTATCTCTGTGCAAAAATAAAATAAAAATAAAATAAAATAAAACAAAAAGATGAGAAGGAAGAAAAAAGAAAAGAAAAAAAGAGAATGTAAAAACATTCGATATACAGATTTATGCGATGTAATTCTGTTGGCGTCCATTTTCGGGATTTATTGAAACGTTCAGTAAATACTATTTTTAACGCTATATTGGAGCCAGCGATAATGACTCTTAATTAGTCTCTCTATTCTTAGTTAATTATCAGTAGCTATTGCTCCTGCTCCTGATGCTGCTGCTGCTGCTGCTGCTGCTGCTGCTGCTACTACTACTACTTCCTTCATACTATATATCTACGACTCTTAAACGTTGTATATATATATATATGTATGTATGTATGTATGTATGTTTAAAATATTCATTAGATTCTATAAAGCTTTTTTTCTTACTTTTTTTTCTTTATTTTTTTTTCCTTTTTTCTTTTTTTACGTTTAATAATTGCATCGTGCACCAACGCGCATATAATCGGAACAATAATTGTGAGGAAATAATCTTCATATATATATATATATATATATATATATATATATATATATATATATATATTTTCCCAAAAGTAATTATACGTACGCAATTAATTATAACAGTCCAGCGAAACACTTTTGGCTTTATATTGCATTATAATATAGTTTAAAATCCTGATAATTGTATATGACGTAAACTAACACGTGGCATGTCTGACTAGCTCAAAAATGTATAACGTTCTGGACAGTCCGTTTAAATATATATATTGCGGTTTCTTAATAGGCTAAAAAAAATTCGTCTGTATAATATATATATATATATAATCAAAGTATATTAATTTTTATATCAAGTAATTTGATTATAATGAACATTGTGTTAGGCAACATTGCACCTTACTACTACTATATGTGTGTGTATGCATATATATATATATATATATATATAAACTGGACTATATATATATATCAGAAGTATTTAAGTTTTTAAATACGTTATTCGTATTAACACTTATTCTAAATTGATATATATAATCGTTTTTCATTCTGAATATTTTTTCTATAAAAAAAATGCATTGCTTATTTATTATTACTATTATTATTATTATTATTATTATTATTATTATTATTATTATTATTATTATTACTATTATTTTTATTTTTATTTTCTTTTTTAATTCCTTTTTTTATGTTTTTTTTTTTCCTTTCTTTTCCCTTTCCTTTAATAACTCGGAATGCTATATAAAATACTATCAAATCAAACAAAAGAATGATTTACAATGAAAAGCGTTAAGAGCTTTATCAAATATAAAAGTTCTTGTATTATCGAAGCACCAATTTATTCTCTCGCTCATTAATAACTTGTGCAAAAGTTCTTTACATTTGTCCACGCTAAACTATATAATTAACTCTTTCTTTCTTCTCTTCTTTTCCTTTTACTTTTTCTTTTTCTTTTTTACATTCAGAAAAGTAATAAAGCTCTATTTATTTTATTTATTTATTTTATCTATATCATTTGTTCGTTTCTAAATATATCTATGATATAATTGTTTGTTCGATATTAAGTCTGGATTAAAGGAGCATGAACACAAGTATATTACTGCACGAGATGGATATGATACATGTCTATGTTACATGCGGAAACATATTTTTTAAGAGCCATCGAATGTTCTTACGTAATAGCAATCCTCATTATTTTCTTCACGCATAAAATGCTGCTTAATTCGAAAAAGTTAAAATCTTTGAGATTCCTTAGCATGCTCGTTAATTGATCAATATTTGCATACTATATTATTTATATATATATATATATATATATATATATATATATATATATGTATGTATATGTATGTATATATGTATATATAAAAAATCTAACTATCTGTTTATTTTTCAGATAGACCATGAGACCACAATATTACATCAATAATGTAATATATTTCTACTGCTATAGTAATTAACGTTAATAAATGGTTACAAGAAAGACAAATATTAATTATTAAAAAGTTGCCTTATATAGTAACAATGTGCGTGTACACGCGCACGCGCGCACGTATACACACATGGACATATACTAGATTAATGCTTATTTGTGATATCAAATAGCATACAACGCAATACATATTACTGATTCATTAATTGAGATTTGGTTCTGTCGTTGAATTGCACCAGATTAACTAACTTGGCAGTGTATATATATATTATATATACGTATGTTGTATGTATGTATATGTATGAATATGTGCATATATATACACACAAATATATATATATATATATATATATGCCAACCGTAGATAAATGCAACGAACATATACGATAAAAAAAAAAAGAACAATGATTTAAAAATGAGACGTATGTTGCTAAATCGATAATGTGATATTGACTAAGTTTAACTTGACATTGCAAAATCATAATTTAGTCTAAAAAAAAAAAAATTCAATTTGCAAGGCCGTCGAGGAGGAATCGTTCGATTATTATAATAATTATTATTATTATTTATAATCCTAAATATCTTTCTTTCTCGGTTAATCGTTCTCAACGATATTAGGAAAAAAAAAAAAACAAAACAAAAAAATAAAGAAAGAAAGAAAGAAAGAAAACGTGTTTATCAATGGAGAGATTCATAGAAAAATAATGATCTGATTACCGTGTGTGTCCGTTGATTTTAATCGCTTAACTACAATCGGACCTTCAATTCCTCCATTCTCTGTTTTATTCTCTTTCGCATCTCCTTGTATCTGAAATCGAAAGAAAAAAAAATAAATGAATGAATGAATAAATGGAAAAAAAAAAAAAAAAAAAAAAAAAAAAATACGTCGCTTAGTCGATTAGAATTAATTGACGTACTAATTCATAAAAAAAAAAAAAAAAAGGAAGAAGAAAAAGAAGAAAAAAATCACTAACTTCTCCTTTAAAAGTACAATTTGTCGTTCTTCCTCGTAATGATAACGCTGCAATATACCATGGCATTCTGCTAATGAAAGATTAAGGAACTGTGCAACATCTGAACTTATCTCAGGTGTAGAAAGTTTATCGACCAAAAATAGTCTAGCCACATTTTCGTGCGGCCCCAAAACCACCCTCACTTCCAACGGATACTCGTCGTCTCTCAACCTTCTTTGCTCTGTATACGTTAAGAGATAATCGAATAATGAAAGAGAGAGAGAGAGAGAGAGAAAATATTTAAAAAAAAAAAAAAGGAAGAAAGAAAGACATTTATACCAACGAACTCTTACCACCATTATCGCGAACTACGAACAACGCAAAGTTATCCGACTTGGCGTCCACTTTATATTTGTCGAGCATAAGATTAATGACCTCCTGCGTGTTAACCAAACTCGTAACCCAAACGGACATTTGCGAACCATGGGGCGGCGTAAAGAAACTGGTTTCACGATTGTAGAAATGGCCGTTTATCGAACAACGTCGTCTTAATCGGCTACGCGATTGACGTCGGCCACCTGGTCTACGTCGTATCGCGGTCGATCCTTGTTTACGTCTCAGTACGACGCCGTCCAACTGAAGTGAGAATCGGTTAACGTAAAATATTGACGAGAGAACGACGAAAAAAAAAATAAAAAATAAAAAAAAAAGAAAAGGATAAAAAGAAACAATCGTTACCTCCAAACCACTGTCAGTTGACATTGTCATGTTATCGTCTTCCCTAAATTGCAAAGAGTTAACGGAATCCGTATCGCTGTCGGTACGATGCCGTTGAAGACAATCCGGACCTGACATCGATCGATTCAAACCCTTTTCTATCCAACTGTCGTCTGTACTAATTGACCTATTACCGATCGCGTTCCTTTCCAAATTATCAAAATACTCTACCCTACGGAGTGTACCGTTACGGCTTGGTGTACCATGATAAATGGGAGTATCGGTGCTGGAAGAACTACCAATGCTATGCGTCGGTGTACTATTTATACTACTATCGTTACCCCTATTTACGTTATGATGATTCGGACTACTAGTTTCGGAATTATCATCGCGAGAATCTGTTTTATCGAAACTTGACTCGGAAGAATTAACTGGCGTCTCGTTATTCGAACTTATCGATGGAAGATTTTCGGGCATCGTCGAATACAATTTATTACCCTCGTCTACCTTTCGCTCGACCTACAAAAAACATAATTATTGTATTATAACGATCTTAATCCGTATATTATTAATTAATTTTTTTTTTTTTTGTTCAAACCTGAAGCAATTCGTCCAATTCGTCCCATTCCATGGTTTTAACATCCAACTTCATTGGCAAAGTCAAACTCTTTAAATGATCGGGAGATTGCGGAACCGACTTCGCATTGCCTTCCGTGTCACATTCCGATGTACTCTTCAATGTTACATCGGTTTTGTCATCGTTCTCCAAATCCTACCCGTATAGAATCGTTATAGAAAATGATTTCAAATAAAATATTGTAATATCATAGAAAGCTTAGATATTAACATACCTCAGAAACGCTACGTCTACAAGAATTTCTGTTACGAGCCGTAACGACGGTACGCTGATCGTCGTCCTCTTTCAGATGTATAACACCTCGTACGCCCCAATATATTCTCAAGGCACCTTCCAATATTAATCTTCCGTTGACCTATTTTTTTTTTCAAACGAATTTCTTCAGTTCCGATTGATTCGTCGATGGGAGTAGGACAAACTTACCTCGCGACTTCTGATTCCACCACTTTTACCTTCGTAATACTGATTAAAAACTTTCAGCTTTGATTCCAAATGCGACCTACTCGATAAACATATAACATTGCATTTCGATAAAATTTGTCTACGTCTAAAATAATCATAAGGACAAAAAAAAGAAATAAAAAAAATATCGCATAAATAAACGATTACCTCGGTAACGACGGACGAACTTCTTTCTTTCCGAAACTTGTATGCGATTCTACTCTTGTACCGTGACCGAATAATTGAGGTCCGAAAAGGGCACCATAACACGGGACATGGCAGTACGGGACTCCTTTGTGCTAAGGATGACAAACATCAAAGCTGATCGTTAAAATACCTGATACATGATTAACTTTCTTAAAAAAAAGAAAAAAAAAAAGAAAGAAAAGGAAAAACAAATCTTTTACCTCCGCGTGTTGCCCAGGATTCAAACGCTTCCCGCATTCCTCACAGCGTAAACACTCCGGGTGCCAATCGTATCCTAAGGATTGCTTACGTTCCGCTGCACGTAAGAAAGTATAATGAATGAAACTCGAGGTGAAAGAATTTCCTTTAAAAATTTCTTTGACGTATACGCTTAATTTATCCATTAAGGAAATAACACAACGACGATATAAAATTAATGTGACATTAATGAGATTTATAATGAGAGAGAAAATAATATTATTCAATGACATTCTCAATTTCTTTCAATATAGAATAAATTAATGTCACGCTGTTACTATTCGAAATGACACATTTCGTGTGTTCCCATTAAATAAAGAATTATAATCTAGGCGTAGCGGCAATTGTCAAAAGTCAAATCTCCGCATTAGGAGGATAAAATAAAAGATTTCTTACCAAAATAAACAGGTTTTCCACATTTATGGCACTTCCACATGACGGCAAATTATCATTAAATGGTTAAAATAAAGATGGAGATGATTATATTAACGTTAAATCATTTTGTTTATGTTATTGCTATTCCATTGTATCGAATATGACATTCTGATTAATTAAGCCCATCACTAATAAGGTAATCTACGGAGAAATAATGAATTACGATTTCCAATTGCGTTCCAAAACTTACTGGAACTATATCTCCGCTGGTACGGTTTGCCTGTCATAGATTTGTATCATTTTCTTTTTGTTCTTTTTTTACTTTATTTTTACAAAGACAAAACAGCGCTCAACGGGTTAATGCGAAAGAAAAAAGTCTGAAAATATTATAACGATTAAAATTAACAATAATTGTTTCTAACAATATTTGTTTCTAAACGTTAATAGGGATTTTATTACGTCAAAAAAATTCCACCAATGACAGGATATCTCTTGCCGGTAATTCCTGCACGCGATTGGTGGATATATCTTCACACGTGAAACAATGTCGGAACATACGAAAGAACGAATATTTGATTGAAACGTTAAAAATTGTATTAGTTGTATTTAAATGAAATTTTCTACAATCCTAACGATAAAAATTTTGCTTTGATTTGAAAAAAAAAAAAAAAAAAGAAATATCGCATTTACCGTACAATTAAGGTTAATGTTTATTCAATTATTAGAACGTAAAAAATGTTCTAATAAAAGTATTCGATTGACATTTAAGGAAATTATATATATATATATATGGTTATATACACGCGTCGTACATAAGAAACTAAAAATATATTACATATAATATTACTTGTTTCATTAAATATTCTTGCCGATAGTACGTTCCATAAATACCAATTGCTTTCGTTCTGTTCTTCGATTGTGCCCTCCGATAGATTCATCTAATGTCCTGCGTTGAAAAAAGACATGGCATTTGCAGTACAACTAAAATGAATGTTTATTTAATCATTGAAACATAAAAAACGTTCTAATAATATCATTCAATTGATATTTAACAAAATGATATATATGCGTATATATACACGCGTACATGAGAAACTAAAAATATATTACATGTATTTCTTATTTGATTAAATATTCTTGGCGATGGAACGTTCCATAAGTTCCAATTGCTTTTGTTCTATTTTTCGATTGTGTTCCCTGATAGATTCTTCTAACATTCTGCGTCGTTCCTTGTCTTCCTTAGGATAATATTCATTTTTTACCTTGGTCACCCATTCCTCGAAATTTTCCGGTTGATTAAAGTAATGAAACATTACTACGGGAAAGGCCATATATAATGACATTTTAAAAACTTCCAGTTGCCAGGTTCCCATATTATGTTATACTGTAAAATGATACAATTTAAAAATTTAATGACAATTAATAGATCACAGCATTAATGCCATTTAAAAAAAAAATCAAACATTACACAAGTTTATACGTATGTGACATAACGTTGTATTATAAAAATTATTCAAAATTACGTACTGTCACGGTTACAATAATGAATGATAACTTCAGAAATTTATGGAACGATATTAAGTCGTACGATTTAAATGATTATACGTCGACGAAATACGACAAAAAAGAAAAGAACTTTTAACGAACAAACGTTCCAAAGGAGGTTATGAGTTATGCTCAAAATAATGGGACGGACGCTCTCTGTCACGCTCTATCACTTACGAGTAGATTATAAACAACTATTTTTACCAACGATTTCGATCGTTCATAATATCGATAAGGAAACTCCCGTGATTTCGTTCTTTTTTCTTTTCTTTCTTTCTTTCTTTCTTTCTCTTTCTTTTTGATTTTTTTTTTTTTTTTTAACGGTCGACGAATCAACAAATAAAAATATTTATCGATAATCGTAACCACTTGACTTAACGTTTCATTCGATCGTACGTCGTTTAAATAATAGTCCGATCACCAATTGTTATTTTTATTTCTTATTTAAAAAAAAAAAAAAATAAATAAATAAAAAATAAAAAGGGACGTAAAGTTACGTGCTTCTATTTAAATTTATCCGAGTAAAAAACTTCATTAAAGAACAACGTTCCTTCGATCCTAAGTCCGTATAATTTACGAATCTTTTTGCCGAACTTGTAGTTCATGGTTAAAAACAAACAACAAAAAGAAAAGCGTCTCTTTCCCCCTCTCCTCTCCTCTCAACTCCACTTCTCTAAACAAGAATGCAAGACTGTGTAAAACGCTTTTTAGACGCGATGCATTTTGAGTGAAACAACTTTTGTAGAAGTTTAATATAATCGATGTTTTAAATTATTTATAATTTTGTTCGTTTTATTTAATAATTTTTTGTGCGTTTATTGTCATGGAAGCTCTGTTACCTTCGGAAATAGCTCGATTAGTCTTCGGTAAATAATACTTGTGCATTATATTTTTATATTACCTTCGTTAACCTTTCTTTAGAGAATATAAATAATTCGATAAACGCTATTGTTATAAATAATTACTTTTCTTCTTTGTTTTTTTATCTTCTTTAAAATAAAATGCCATTGTTCGAACGAAGCTAATAATGAGTTGGCAGTTAATAGATACGAGCGGAAAGTTATCTTATTTACAGTATGCACGAAGAACGGTTATATTGTTTATTTATTTCTTTTTTTTTTCTTTTATTTATTCGTATAATATAAGAAATATATAGGGATACATTAAAGCTAATTTTCAAAATCATTCCTCGTTAAATTAGGATATCTGGAGGATCACGATTGTAATGACGCTGCCAGAGTATTCTTAGAGACGTCTCCGCATCTTCAGGAGTGTCGTAATGCATTATCGAAAGGAAGGCGTTTTAATACTCGTATCAATGGATTAACGTTATTAGATATCGTGGAAAAGTATTCGGCTATGAGCGTTATGAGTAAGTGTTAAAATAATAGTTTCCGTACCAGCAAAATGTCCTAAGAAAATATAATTGTCGACAGTCTTATTGGCATATTGTCTTTAGTACAGGAACGTTTAAACAAAATTACGGACAGTGAACATTTGAAGCATTGCGGAGATCTATTGGAACAATTAAAATTTTTAGTAGAGGAAACACGTGGGCAGCGCTTCGTTGTAAATATTAATGTGCCTTCGCAGGTACACAATTTTAGTATAAAAAAGAAATAATATATTATCTCTATCGAAGGAAATTCTATCAAAAAAAAAAAAAAAAAGCTAAATATTATTATTATCTTAGTGCTTTTACATATAAAACAGAAGGTTAAAAAATTTAGTTAATTATAGGCTAACCAGCAAACGCTGAGTGGATCTCCAATAATATCGGGCAGTAGAAAAAAGAGGCATCATAGTAATAGCGACAAGGAGCGGTACAAAGGTAATGCAAAACCATCTAACCCGGTGTGTCAGGAATCTGGCTTGCTGTCTAATCATGGTAGGTCTAAGGAATAAAAGTATCTGTTAGCATTATTTCGGCATATTACAATTGCGTATTCAGTAATAAATATTTTCTTTTATCAATAACAATAGCGACTGGTTGCGAAGCAACAGCTCTTGAAAGTTTACCTGGGCATACTGACGCGATCAAGCATACAGAAAAATGCGACGATATACAAAGCGATACTAATAATGCAATGGTACAGTCAACACAATGCAATTCTAGAAAAAATAGTTTCACAGATAGCAATCATACCACGGATAGCAGAGATAAGGTTGCGGCATCGGATTCGGGTAAATATCATTAAAAAAAAAAAAAAAAAGAAAAAAAAAAGAGTTCTTTATTTTTTTATTTATAACCAATATCCTTGAAATAAAATGTATATTTTAGGCGATAATGTTGATACTCGAAATTTTAATGGTAACACCATTAATGACAACAAATTTAGGAAAGGCGACAATGTAAAAGTTACTACCATGAATGAAAAGTGTACCACGGGGACAAATACGGAAGAATTGTTATTTTTCTCTAACACAGAAGTTCAAACTACTCCCTGTGAATTACTTGATTATGAATCAGAATCTAACGACGAGCCTATTCAAAACCTTAGCGTAATTATTTTATTCGATGTCATATATATATTATATCTTTATATTTCGGCAATAATTTCTTTTTTCCCTTTCCCAGTTGCTGACAAAGGAATTGTTAAACCGAACGGAATTACAAGAGCGTATCGCTGAAAATATAAATAAAGCGATTCTTCCGACTGATACATTCGTAAGGGAGGAAAAGGAAATTTTAAATGAATCAACGGGTTGCGAACTTAATACATCGGTCGTTTCCGAGTTAAATAATGCCATTAAATCGATAGTACAAGCGACGGAGTCTGATCCAGTCTTTGAACAATTTTTGGACGAGATCATTGGAAAAAACATAGAAACGGATACAAGTCCTGATGAAGATATCGACGTTAAATCAACTCCTACGGATAGGCAAGCATTATTTTAATTTTGTTATATTCTTCCGTAAATGCGATTAATGGGTAATGGCAATTTAGATTCGTATTTATTTATTTATTTATTTATTTATTTTTTTCTTTTTTTTTTTTTGTCCCACCAATGACAATCGGGGATTTTATTGATTAACAGATCGGATGAAAAACGAATGGAAATTGACAACGTCGGAGGTATTGCTTTGCCAGAACAGGCGGTCGTCGGAGTTGTTAAATCGTCCAACGAAATAAATAGTTCATCGGCGGAGGTACCGTTGAAGCAAAGACTTCGTAGTTCCTCCAGACAACAAACTGCCAGAATAGAAGACGAGATTTACAAACAAAAGGAACAGAGTGCCCTGGAGGATCAGAACGCCGCAGCTATTTTAAGCATTATAAATGCCAACATAACTAACACGCACGTTAGACCGTGCGAAAATGATAATAAAATTAACGTTCACGACAACAAGGAATCGTCCACGGCGGAAACCAACGAGAAAAAATCATCAGCCTCTGTACCCTCCGGTACCAGTAATAACACCGACTTGCCTGAAAAATATTCTACCCAAGCGGATAATAATCAAAAAATGGATAACGTTACCGTCGCAAACAAAGAAACGGAATCGAAACCAAAGAGATCGGTGGTCAAGCGTCCAAGGCCTACAAAAATTAAACGAGAATCCGAAATCAATTCTAACGATTTAATATCGGAACAGGATATAATGACAATGCCAACGTTGGTATTGTGTTCCAAGGAGGAGATAACTAATATATGTGCCCTAAATCAATCATACTCTATAGGAAATATTCATCCGATTACTTCCAATTCTACTTCACATTTCATTCCGATAATTCCCAAGGATCTTAACAAGGCTAAAGAATCCGTGGAAACGTTGTACGTTAGAACGGTAAACGTACCGCAAAAATACGTATTGCCAACGACATTACCGAATATACAAGAAGATCCAAAGAACTTGCCAAATAATAGTAAGGTACAATCCTCGTTGTTTTCGTCATCGTCGTCATCTCAAAAGGAAAACATTTCTCATAGCAAATTAAAGCCGATACAAAATATCGACAAATTGATACAGAATACATGTAATCCTGTTTATCTAGATCCAATGGAAACGAATAAATTAGTGAGCATGGAATCGATAACGTTATATAGCACGGAGAACAGTATTAAAACGTCTTTGAATAGTACGAATATGCCGATAATCAACGTCGAAGAGAACATTAGTTTGTCGGGAATAGAATTATCTCCGTATTTGAAGTTTAATTCAAAGTCCAATCAAGGTCACAATTTGTCGGATATCGATCTGGTACTTACGGATTTTAAAACGTTCGCACAATCCGCCGGGAACGAAAGTAAGGAACAGAATACATCGACGACGACGACGACGACGACGACGACGACAACGACGACGGCTAAGAAAATTGAAAGTGATATAATTAATAAACGAACGCCAAGATCTTTGTTAAAGCATAGGGCTAAAACGCATAGGCTTAGTTTGTCCACTCCTAGAAGGAATAGCCATGTCAGAACGCTCGACTTTAATACCCCAACGAAGCTGACACATTCGGCACCAAAAATGCAAGATAACGAAAACATGAGCTGCTCGCCGAAAATATTGAGACCAATGAAATCGGTTCGTAGAACTTCTCTCTTCAAGTCACCGCCTTTCACAAATTCATCTGCGACAACAACGGTGCCAACGTTTCAAAATTCATTGAATATCGGACAATCCAATGAAATACCCATAGCGACTAGAAGTCCTATACCAAAACTTATGGGTGGTTGGGAAAAATACAATGGCGTAGGAGTGATCATAGATGATACGTCTCCGTGTAAAAGCAACGGTGCCACCAATTCTACTACGTCGATGAATAAATTCAAAAGATCTAAAAAGACGATAGCGAAAAGTTGGGACGCGGATTTGCGTAAGTGTTTGCAATTGGACGATGAGAGATCTGTTAGAACGACGTCGACGATAAATAACAAAAAGAAGAAAAAGGCTACCGAAGGTAAAACTAATATCGCGTGTAGTAAAGCTTCGAAACGTAATTTGCAATGCTTGAAGGCTAAAGGTAGGAAAAAGTCCAACGACGAGAGGAGAGCTGCGGTCGACGCAAAAGATTATGACGAAGGATCGGTGGCGAGTGTGCAAGATGTTAAAAGGAATAAATCGGATGTGAACGATAAGTCAATTTCTAAGAATAAGTTAAATAATTCGAACGACGGAGAAGTAACGACAAGCGGGACGGATAATAATTCTTGTGTTTTGGAAAAGATGGAGGAGACGCGCACGGATACGTCCAGGATTAAATCGACTTTGCCTATAGCCGTAGCGGAGAAAAATATTACGACGAATGCGAACGAGAAAGGTTGTGAAACCGAGAAGAAGGTTGTGAAAAAGTACGTACAATTGAAAACATTGAAAACAAATTTAAGAAAATCGGAAAAAGAGAGAAATCTTACGAACAATGTATTATTGCCTGCCGTAGAAGTTTTACCGATATCCGAACCACCGAAAGCTAATGCGGAAAGTATTCAACAAATTGTTCCCATATCCGATATAATAGATTTGGAAACGCCAAGAAAATTTGTAAACTCTTCTGGAATACCTTCGACCCCTCGTTTGCTTAGCCCGACTAGCAACATCATAGCACCGTTCATTAAAATCAGCGACGATTCGACCAAAATTCGTGGCTTAATAAACACACCCGAATTTCCTACTACCCCTTGCATCGCGCTGACTCCAAAACATTGCGAGGAAAATACCCGCGATGTCATTAAGAAAGGTATATACAATGGGTGTATATCGTCCTATTATAAACCAAGTACAGAACACGTAAATTCCTGTGATTCTGAAAAAGTAATAAACATTGATATGAAATTTGATAACGGCCCAACGAAACATTTAGCTATGCCAATCTCCGACGCCAAATCGTCTACCACCACCGCTCAATTGGCAATAAATACAGACAATGGTTACAATAATGTATCCGTTTCGACTAAACTCGAAATAACGCAGTTCGAAGTGATCAAAGAAAATTTGCCAAAGGACGAAGCCGTCAAGGAACTTAAAATATCCTCTAATACCAAGGATAATACTACTACTACTACTACTACTACTACCACCAGTACTACTATTACTACTACTACTACTACTACTACTACTGATACTACTACTAATACTGCTACTACTACTACTACTACGTCCGCCAATTTGAATACAACTCCTCCTATGCAAGACGACGAAAATGTTACCAATGTTCCTACGCTAATTAATGAAAAATCACCCAGTATTCATGATAATTCAACCGATAGCGACACATCTTCATCCTCTTCTTCGTCGTCGTCGTCGTCGTCTTCCTCTTCTACCAATTCTAACGTCACCACCACCGATACATCCAAACCATTTTCATGTAACAAAAAGTACAAAAAGACTCCTAATAAAATATACACGGATACGAGCAATGATTCGATGTCAAAGGTAAATGAATCCGCTAATAATTCCACCCCTGATATATCTATAAACTTAAAAAATGATTCGATCAAAGATAAAGCGATATCGAGTGTATCAAATATGTCGACTAATGTAACGGAAGTTGATAAAGCGTCCATGGATATTATAATAAAATCCGAATCTTCTCCGGCTAAGTTATTCTCGTTAAAAAAGAGCGAAGAGCAATTGGAATCTACTTTAAAGGAAACTCCAGCTAAGGATGAAAATTTGTTGGCGGAAGAAGACATATCCGACACTCCTAGCAGTTCGAAAATTGGCATAGACAATGTAACAAATTTATCTTCAAAGATATCTGCATTTATTATATCAGAAAATGAAAAATTAACAAACGTAAATTCTTCGATAACACCGCAAGCCTCCAATTCGAATAAAGTCGTAGAAAAAGCACAAATTATAAATATACAGAATGTGGTGCTTGATAGGTCTACTCTTTCACCATTGGCAGAACGTACAAATTATCAAAATAATAAGCAGAAAATATTAAGTACGGATGAGCATGCAAGACAATTGGAACAAAAACGTCAACGTATGATAGCAAAGTTTAAACAAATTTCAAAATCGAATATGGCTCTTGCAAAAAATAGGTCTAAACAAAATATATTATCGATAAAGAACAAAAATAATTGCGTAAGTAAAAATAATCGATTCAAGGATAAGATAGCGAATAGAATGAGAACTAGAGAAAAACGACTTGAAAAGAATTTTGATAAGAATACTAATAATAGAGAAAATGCCGATGAACAAGTTTCTGTAAGTGACAGCGTCGTTACAAATATTCAAGATGCGAATAAGGAAGAAAGCGACAAAAAAATGTCTATTGCACATTCATCGGATAAATCTAATGAGGATATTCAAAATAATACAAAAAATGTTTTAATGGAAGCAAATTCTACAGTAAATACATTAGTATCGACGCAAGAAATAATAAATATGGAATCAAAAACTAAGGTGGAAGAATATAGTGTCATTCATACCACGTCTCAAAACGATATTATTGAAAGTGATCAAGACAATGATAAGAAAGTAAGCGAACAAGAATCACCAAAAGATTATTTATCCTGTATTAACAAGAAGAAAAAGCAGAACATAGAAAATAACGATACAATGAAGAAATATAATAGAAAAGATAATCCAATTATTCTGATAAAACATGTTGAAAAAGAAAAAGATATACTGAAGGCTAAAGTAAATCAAGTAAAACGAGATTTGTTCAGCGACGATGAAAATGAACCAAAGTCTCAAGTATCGGACGATATGATCTTGAAAGATCTTCAAGTTCAAAAGAGAGATGAACATATTTTAGATAATAATGAGGTCATAAACGCTGTAGAAACGATTAAATCGCAAGATCCAAAAGAGAAATTATCTTGTGTTCTTGAATGTTTACAGCTAGTACCGGCAAGCAAAAACGATAATTATAAAGAAAAAAATGACAACAATCAATCTGAAGAAGAAGAAATTGATTTAAATGCAACTGGACCTAGTTCCGTGGAATATCACTTTGTTTATGATGACAGTATATCAACGAAAAAAAGAAGAAGAAGATACAGTAGCAACGAATTAAAACAGCATGTCAATGTTCAACTCAGCAATGAAAATTACAGGGAAGTTATAAAAACTATGACGGCTACTGATTATCAAGAAATATTCAATATGAATCCAAAATCTAAGAAGAAACCTATCAGCAAGAAGTTGCCTGTTAAAAATTCTGAAACGAGTAATATAAAATCTAATAACAATAACTTTATCTTAAAGGATGATTCCGCCAAACCATTGGCCACGTCTTCGCCTGTAGACAAGCCTGTATTAGCAAAATTAAAAAAGACGACGGGTAAAGTTACATCGTCAAATGATAAGGATAATCTATCAGAAAAAGTAAAAATGCAATCTGAGAAAAGTAAAGCACAAAAAGGTAATTGAATATTTGTATACTTTCTATATAAAAAAATTTACAAATATTCATCTTTTTGTTTGAATTTACAAATATTTTTCGTGAGTAAAGTAAAATTGATTTCAGACAATTTAACTGCAAAGAATCATAAAAGGAAATTATCAGAATCTAAAGAAGACCCAAAGGTTTGTTATTGATTAGCATAACCTATTAATTTTTTTTATATTTTATTTACACATGCGTACGAATTGTCTGGACAAAGTTATTGTTTGCTTACAGGTTGAGAAAAAACGCATATATGACCCACAAGTATTACTAAATAATATGAACGTGGATGAATTTTTAGCGACTGTTCATGGACCTATATGAACATCGGATGCTCTCTTGCTATATCCAAATATTATATAGAATATATTATATATTATATGTATTATATAGATTTATATACACACACATGTATGTGTGTGTATATATATATTTTAGTTCGTCGTACCATGTAAATATTGTTGTTAAGTTATGTAAAATATTATACATCATTTTGTGTGGATTAAACTTACATTATTTTTATTGACAAACTATAAACTTTCCTTTCTTGTGTATAATACAAAATACTTATCAAATATTTTTATTTGAAATACTCTTCAATGTAACATCAGTTTTGTTTATGTTTTTCAAATACTACCCATATAGATCGTTATAGAAAATGATTTCGGATAGCAAATCATATATCATACAAAACTGATATCAATGCATTGCAGGCAGATCCCTTGTGGTCAATCATACGAGTATTCTCGTATTTGCGTTTTTTTGGCATTTAGAGCGGAGTAGTCCAACGGGAAATGCACTTTTAGAGGATATAAGTTACATATTGAATTAAAAGCGATTAGTCTCTTGTTCTTATTCTCGATGCTTATCGTTGTCTTCTTTCAGATGAATAACACCTAGAACATCCCAATATATTCTAAAGGCACCTTCCAATATTAATCTTCCATTGACCTATTTTCAAATGAACATTCATCGACACCCTTCATGTTTTTCAATATAAAATAAATTAATATTACATATTTCTTTTCGAAATGACGTATTTCGTGTAAAATTATACAAGAAAAAAAATGTTAACCTAGACGTAACGACAATTGTCAAAGTCTAATCTCTATATTAGAACAATTAAATAAAAGATCTTACCAAAGTAAGCAAGTTATCCACATTTATGGCACTTCTATGTGACGGCAAATTATCATTAAATAGTTAAAATAAAGAAGATGATTATATTTGATATACAAAATCATTTTGTATACGTTACCTCTATCTATCGAACGAAACATTCCGATTAAGTTTATCAAAGAGGTTATAAACCTCCATACATTTCGTGGTACCAGTGTTTGCAGCGCCCTCGCTGAGTCGCACGCTCATGGATAAGAAACTAATCTTTATGTATATTGGCAAATAGAGTGAGACAGCGACTTTGTATGAGTGAGTGAGATAGATAAACAATATATTGAAGATTAGTTCTCGTCTATGAGCCTGCGACTCGGTAAGGGTACTGCGACACTGCTACCAAAAAAGTCCATAAGTTTTATGGTACCTGGTTTATCACTTATAAAGTGATCCATAAAGAAATAACGAATTACGATTTACAATTGCGTTCAAAAACTTACTGGAACTATATTTCCGTTGGTACGGTTAGCCTGTCATAGATTTATATCATTTTTATTTATCTTTTTCTTTTACTTAATTTGTACAAAGACAAAACAGCGCTCGATGCGTTAATACGAAAAAAAAAGTCTGAAAATATTATAACGATTGAAATTAATAATAATTGTTTTTAACGCACTAATACAAACGATAATAGGGATTTTATTACGTCAAAAAAATTTCACCGATAACAGGATATCTCTTACCGGTAATCCCTGCACGCGATTGGTGCGTATATTTTCACACGTGAAACAATGTCACGATATGCGAAAGAACGAATATTTGATCGTAAAATTAAAAATTGTATTCATTTCGTTAATAATAGTCTCTCTTTTCCAATAATTAGATGTCATATTGCAATATCGAGGATGTCTTCGAAAGCGTATCAAAATATGACTCGGATTACTTTAAAAATAAAATTGATTGCGAACAATACGGCTTTTGAATTTAATTTATCTTATCTATCGTTTCTATATAAAAGATAAAACCATATTTTAATTTTCAGAGTTTAAGTAATATTTCAAATTTCGCATTGTGATGGAGGAGGAGAGAATAGGAAAAAAAGAAAAAAACAAAACGCACAACGTGACTCGAAAGTTTAAACTGTCAACGTTAATAATGATAGATTACTAAGCAGAACCCGTTGCGCAAGCTTTCTTATTGGTCAGTTGATAGACGTCAAATGACGCGCGCCTTTGTACGAACGACGGTTATCATTACGTCGCTTAAGTGTGGGTGCGTCAGAAGTTAAGCGCGTTCGATATATATGTATGTGTATTCGTTTTTGCTCATTGTCTTGACGGCTAACGTCTAAAGTGGAAAACAAATCCGTTTGTTTGAAAAGTTTGGATAGCTCTATCGTTAGACAAAATGGGCTCCAAAGAAGATATTAATGAAAAAAAACTGGAAAATGATGTTTCCGATGCATTCGGATATCCAAGGTATCATTTACTGTACTTTCACTTTTTTTTTCCTTTCTTTCTTTCTTTTTTGTTTTATTTTTTATTCTTCTTAAGTCCTGTTTTATATATATATATATATATATATATATATATATATATATATATATATATATATATATAAAACGTCAAATTTAAGAAATAAAAAGTAGATTTATCTTATACGAAAGTATTGAATTCATGTTGAAACATAAATGGAAGTCTATTTTATTTTTATATAATAAAATCAAATAATGTCTCATTAAATGTGAAAAATATCATCTGTCACATTATATACTTGCAGAAAGAACAATACTCAGGTTGCTCGACCCTTACAAATATCACCTACCGAGCGATATGCTTCACATTATAAAATGGATCATCCAAAACGCGGTATAGCAATTATATTTAATCACGAACTTTTTTCTATCAATCACCTAAAGGCAAGGAGTGGAACAAATACGGATTGCGAAAATCTCAAGGCCACATTAGAATCACTTGGATTTACAGTTCAAGTATATGAAAATTATACTTCCAAACAATTAGGAAGTGTTTTGCAAGAAGGTATTAAGGAAAAGTATAAAATGAAGATCAAGTAAAATGAAATATAAAAACTACAAAATAATATTGAATCGATAACGATATATTTTTTTTTTATAGTTGCCGATCTGGATCATTCTACTCACGACTGTCTAATAGTTGCTGTATTAAGCCATGGAGAATTGGGGATGCTTTACGCATATGATACTTCTTACAAAGCCGATACAGTTTGGTCTTACTTTACATCGGATAAATGTCCTACTCTTGCTGGGAAACCAAAACTGTTTTTCATACAAGCCTGTCAAGGTGATAAATTGGATTCTGGTATTAGTTTAAAAGAACGTACTGAAACTGATAGTTCACATACTAGTACATTCCGCATACCAAGTCATGCGGACTTTCTGATCGCTTATTCAACAATACCAGGTAAGCTGTGATTCTAACCATTTGTTCCAAGTATAGCAAGTAAGAAAAATCTTGTTAACTTCGCTATTTTTTTTTTTTCTTTTTTTTTTTTTTTTAATTTATTATTAATTTATTTAAAATAATTTCTACGTATATAGGTTATTATTCATGGAGAAATACGACACGTGGATCGTGGTTTATACAAGCATTATGCATGGAATTAAAAGAAAGTGGAGTGCGATATGATTTGTTAACTCTACTTACTTTTGTCTGCCAGCGAGTTGCAATAGATTATGAATCTAATACTCCCGATAATATTACCATGCATCAACAAAAACAAATTCCATGTATAACTTCGATGCTAACTCGTCTAGTAAAATTCACAGCTCCTGTCAATGGTGTTTAATTTAATGTTATAAGATTCACATTATGTACCTATATAAGTAATACATTTTATCTTACTGTAGCACATATATTTCGTATATATATGCTTCATTTTATTCAGGTAACATGTATTACTATTTTTCTATGTGCATTACTGCCATTACTTGCTGCATTTATATTACAAATTTAGAAAAATTATGATATACACATATATATATGATATACTAGACTCAAGGAGAAGTACAAATTTCTCTGATTTTACACATGAATGGAATTATAACTAAATTTATAAATTTGTTTTTTTTTTTTTTTTTTTTTACATTTTGTATATTTATAGGCATCACGATAATTTTTCAAAAAAATTTTTCATTTATAAGGTGCTGCCATAAAGTATATCTATATAATTAGTCTGATTACTATTTAGTTATAATATATATTTATTAAGTTTTATTCTAATAATCCTATCAGGTAATTTACTATTTTTACACATTTGCAATATATATTTGTACACATTACATAAATTGATAAATATTTACAACGAAAAGTGCATTTATGATAAAAAAAAAGAAGTTCCAGTGTTTACCATCATATGAATTGTGATAGAACATGCATTTAACCATGTAAATCTATTATTATAACAATTCTATGAAAATGACTTCACCAAACACAAATAAATTATATTTTACAAGTAAGATAACATCATTACACGCACATACTGTGATTTTTTAATAATTAAGTGTACTTATATTCTATACACTTGTCGTACCTTTATAAAATTTGTATAACTTTGTAGTATTCAATAAAAATGTAAAATGAAAAAAGTTTTGAAAATGAATAATTGGCCCCAAAAATATATAATGAACATCACTTTTATCATATTACTGAAGAACTTGTCCAGGAATACTTATTATTGATATTGTATTATGTAATGTAGGACATGCTGGTGCTGTGTTTGGACGATGACATTTGTTATTTTGTTCATCATTATGATGCAAATCAAAACTTGGTAAATCTATTACAGTAACAGTTTGAGTACTTTTTTGTGCTACGGGCGTTAAGACATTAGAGCTATCGTGCAAAGATAGATCTTCATTTATATTAAATGTACTTTCAGATGGAAGCGGTGCAGTCTTATTTGACGTAAAGAGTTTCTTAAATGGTTGTCCGTTAATAGCACCTACCAAAATGTGTATTATATAAATTCATGTCATAATGACTATTTAATATTGTAACGTAATGTAATTCAGAGATATAGCGCTTACCATTGACTAATTTATTTTCTGTATTATTTCCTTCCTAAAGAATAGGAAAAGCAGATATTAATAATGATGGAATATAAAATAATTATAACTGTAACGAAATATTATCAAGTTTTACCTTTTTAGACAAAAGTTCTGCTATTGGTTTAAAAGGATTAGAGTGTACCGATAATCTAGGCGGAGAATATTTGCAATCCTTTGTAACTCTTTGGTTTCTTAATTCTTCGTTAATAATGTTTTGAGATTGTTTAACTCTATTACTTAATACAGTATAATTTCTCAGTATTGTATCTAATAACCATCTGTGTAAAAATAAATATATGTTGGTTCAAACAATTATTTTAATTCGATTAAAGACAATTGTGAAAAAAATTATCATTACTTATATCCATTTGTAATGCCCAAAGTATTATCTTTCTCATGCTCTTTTTCAAAGAAGCAGGAACAAGTTTCAACTCTAGTAGGACATCGCGTAGTATTTACAACATGTTCCACATCTAAATTGTCTACAACATCCAATTCATCAATTGCTCCATTTAAATCTTGTTTGTTGGCAAGCCTACGCGTATACATGTAAAATAAAAATAATACTTACTAACAATAATTCATCATTGACATATCGATAGTATTTTGCTAGACTATTGCCAAAGATAAAATTTGATGATGATTACAAACATGTGCATATATCGAAGCCAACATGTGCAGAAATAACACATAATGACTTATTTCTCTTACAATAATAACGGTTTTCCTGAAATACTTTCATGAGCGACTAATTCGCCAAATACAACTTTATTTTCTGCAAGACGGGAAATATCACTAGCATCCACCACATATATAAGGCCATGTATCTAAAATACAAAAATAAAAAAGATATATATATATATATATATATATACATTTTGAATTATTAAATCTGAATATATATTAAAGTAGCCCAATGTGAACTCACATCGTTGTAATATTTTGGCCATAATGATCTAATTTGTATGCTACCACCAAGATCATATATTTTTATAGTATAAGATTTATATTTTAAGCGTATAATTCTGAATCCCATTGTTGGTAGTACATGTTTATCAGGGTCTAAAAGTTGAATAAATTTTGTAATATATATAAAACAATATTTTGTATACTTTTCTTTTCCACTTACCACCACGTATATGATTTAAAATTAAAGTCTTTCCTGCATTGTCTAGACCAACAATAAGAAGAGTTATACTTCTGAAATAAAAAGGATATTTTTTTTTTTTTTTTTTATGTAAGAGAACATTTCTATTTCATATCATATTATTAAGAGAAATTAAAATGCTTTACTTTTCTGAATTACGTTTCTTTCGCAATCTTTTTATCATAGCTCGTAGACAATTCCCCATTATAATAAATTATATCTTATATTATTAATTTAATTTTTCGATTTGCTGTATAATACTGTGTGGTATTTATATTTTACATAGAACACATTAATACATATGTAATTCATATTTAATTATAATATTATTTCAAATACTTTTTATGAAATTATTTTGAACGTAAAATTCCCAAGCGTTAAAATATAAAAAACATACTATTACCACCGAAAAAGAATACAATTCAATTCAATTATTTTTTCGACGTAAGCTTGACTTAAACTAGCATAAACAAACGTAAAGCAAAACATAAATCATGAACTTACTAAATGAGAGAAGAAATAGAACCCTCTATGAAAAGCGGCATAACGAATGTATTTCATTTGAATATTAAATGAATAAATAGTAAGGCGCTAAAAACGAAATTTTGAAAGAAAAAGAAAATGAAGAAAAAACATATACGCATATATAATTCTTTGATATAAAATAAATTAATGCTACAAAACTCACACGATTTAAATACATTGCTACGTTTTATCGTATAATCGAAAATTTGTACAGACTAAAATGTATTATGAATTTTTGGCAATAGCAATAATTATAAAAAGAACGTATTTCGATGATTTTTTGTGCTGAAAAATAAAGCTTTTCGAAAAATTTGAAAAACCCATGACCTCCCTTAAATCTTTCTCATTAAAACGAGATCCCGTTCGTCAGAATCGATCGAGAATTAAGCCTAAAATCGATGTTGGCGTAAACGTTGTTTGAAATATTTTTTTTTTCGTGGAAAAAAAGAAAAAGTAAAAAAAAGGATGCAAGTACTATCTGAATAAATAGCTGCATATTCGAGTATATTTTCAAAAATTTTTTTTTCTTGTCTAATTCTTTCGAAACAAGAACATATAAAGTAATTTATATTCACAGAAATATAATCTATTAAAAGCACGAAAGAATCTATGAAAAGTTTAACGTTCTTCTATTGAATTCGTTGTTTCTATTTTCTCTATTTTTCTCTAACAAGTTACATGCTTAAACAGTCAAATTTAGTTACATTGAAGATGCATACACGCAAACGATGTATCGATGGCACGCGTTCGATGTATCCGACGATATGACCGCTTGATTCGAAAACTGGCCGCGTAAAAAAAAAAAAAAAAGAAATGAAAAAAATAAAATAAAAAGAAATTTTATTTCGTAAATTTCACCAATTCTCGATCCTTACTCGCTCGGACGCTTTTCTTGATCGCATTTATGCATCGCGAGGGGATTGAGTTAATCCAGAGAAAAAGATATTTACTTTATTCCTTCTAATTATAGAACTAACGATCTTAAATCCGTAACTGTGCACGCGGAATTTAAAAGAACGAATGATAATCTCTAATCGATACGAAAAATTCACGATTAAATTAAAATCAATTGAAATTATTTTGTGAAACAATATATATATATATATATTTTTTTTTTTTTCTTAATGAGTCGTAATATATTAATAGACTACTTATAATCAATCCATTACTCTATACTAAGAGCAATATAAACAAGAAAAACCATTAATTCTAAATGGTACCATCTGTTACTTCTAGATTAGATTTTACCCACCGTTAATGTTCGGCCCTTTATACCGTCGTAGTTCCCAGTCTTCTTCAAGTTAAATCGATCTATATAATATCCTCTTATATTATTAATAATATTAATATAAAAATGCTTTTACATGACACCTTAAATTTTACCATTTTGCTGTTGGACGTACAATGGAGTCAACACTTGGGAGAACAATTTGGACCAACAAATACCAATATCGAGGTACATTAGTGCATTCAAAGTTAATATATTAATCTAATCTATCAATGCGATATGATTGATAAAGGATTATGAATTCATAGTGGAACGGGGTGAACACCACGACGCATCACTTTCCATCAAAAATTTGGATAGTAAAATCGA
Organism: Dolichovespula sylvestris; assembly: GCA_918808275.2. Taxonomy (NCBI): domain Eukaryota; kingdom Metazoa; phylum Arthropoda; class Insecta; order Hymenoptera; family Vespidae; genus Dolichovespula; species Dolichovespula sylvestris. The sequence continues at coordinate 9,777,820 of OU964964.1, forward strand.
CTTGGGAGGTGACTCTCAAAATTCTCAGCATCTTGCCCATCATTATTGTTGGTATATTGGCCAATGGCGCGCTAATCTACATAATAATACGTGCTAAATCTTTGCACACCACTACAAATCTCCTCATCGTTAACATGGCAATTGCGGATATATGCATCTGCATTTTATGCCCTTGGATGTTTCTCTGCATTGATTTGTATCAAAATTACATACTTGGATCTGTTGGCTGTAGATTGGATGGATTTATAGTGCACGCTTTGACATTAGTTGCAGTATTTAATTTGAGCCTAGTTAGTTATGATCGTTTATCTGCTATTGTCTTAAACTGCTCTAGTAGATTAACTAAAAGGTTATTATTTTTAAATAGATATGTATATATATATATATATATATATATATATATATATATATATATATATATATATATATTATGTATATATTTATTGTAAGACTCTTTAGGAAAGTTTTATATATATATGTATATATGTATATATATATATATACTGTTACATGTAGATCTACACATTTGCTGCTTTATGCTATATGGATTTTGGGTATAATAGTTGCAACGCCATTATGTATCTTTCGAAGCTATTACAAAAGACAATGGAGTGACTATTTGGAAACATATTGTACCGAGGATACTGTAGTGTTATATCCATATTGGCATGTTTTCGCAGGTTTAACCGTATGGGCACCATTAACTATAATGGCAATATGTTATTCTGCTATTCTCATTAAGGTACTTTCCCCCTGTTACATCTCTTAACTGTAATATAAGTGTGACTATCTTCCTTGTTTTTTTATTTTTTATTTCAAGCTCGACAGATTTGAATCGCAAGCATTGAGAAGTAAATATCCAATCACAGTACGTTACAAAGGAAAAGTGGCTCGTGCTCTAGGAATTATTGTCTTGGCATTTATCTTTTGTCGTGTACCATTCACAATATTAATCATTCAAAGAGCACGTCTCTTGCAACAACCTTCTAAACCAGGACAAGCCGAATCTATGTATTTTCTCTGGTAAGTGTATCGTATATAAATTTTAACTATATATCTGCATAAATGACAAAAAGTAATAATATAATGAAATAAAATAAATCGATTCCCTTTTATAGGTATATAAGCAGGTACCTTGTTCTCGTTAATGCAGCAATAAATCCTCTATTATACGGGTGCAGTAGTAGCTCTTTAAAAAAGGAATTAGCACTATGCCCCGCAACATCTTGGCTTATTTATAAACGGAAAAAGAAAATACAAGAACCACGTAGTAATCAACAATTTAATTCGGAACAATTTAATTGTCTGAAACCTCGGTCGCCTTGTATTCGGTTGAACTATTATCAAAGAAGTAGAATACCAAATATTTCCTCAAGGATTTCTCCAATAAATTTGGACTAGAGTCCAAATTAAGATACTCTTTTATCACTATCTTACGTTAATAATAAAACTTTAGTCGATTGATCGTTCAAGCATTCATATTATTTTTCATTTATGATAATATGATAATTCATCTATTAAAATGTTTAATAAAAGTAATTAAAAATAGGCAATTCAAATTGATTCCATAATTTCATTTATAAAATAATAAAATGCATAAGCGGAACAACCGTAGAATGGATTACTTAATCGGTACGTTCCTAAGAGAATCGGCAATCGTTTTTCCACCATTCGACGTTAGCAACAAATTTCCGTTCCAGGATGCTTCTCCGCTATCATTTACTATAAGATCAACCTATCAAAAATAAATATTTCATAAAAAATATCTCCTATCTCAGGACATACTTATAATTCCGTCTTTTCGATGAACTTAAGAAAGCCAACAAAAAATACCTGCAACTTTTCCCAAACTTTTTTCTTTGGATTTAAAACTTCATCCGGCGTTCCACTTTCATATCCCTCTACGAAGATTCTATCACCAGGATTACTATTTTCTGGTGGTCTTAAAGGTTCAACTTGCCTTGTCGGTTCGTCTCTGTACAGAACATTGATAATGGTAATAATTAAAAAAAAAAAAAAAAAGAAAAGAATTCTTCCCTAAGTAAAATAAATAAAACATGTAGGTGATCTTACACGGATGCGCAAAGAACCATTCCATGCGATTGTATACCCCTAAGATTAGCCGCTTTAAGATTTGCAAGTACGAGTACCATTCTATCTTGCATTTCCTCTATAGGAACGTAATTTACAAGCCCACTAACGATAGTCCTAGGACCATTGTTTTCACCTAAATCTATTTTCTCCACGTACAACGAATCCGCATCGGGATGTTTTTTCACGTCAACGATCTTTCCAACTCTAATGTCCAATCTCGACGGTACTATCTCATCGACCACTTCTGTACAGAAATAATTACAAAATTTATCACATTGAAACATATTTAAAAGTCAATACTATCTGCTTCACTTGGTATAAATCATTTACTTTGTTTCTGCGGTGGAGGATACGCTTTACTGGCAAGAGATTTTAATTTAGAATTTCCATCAAATTCTTTTCTAATCGGATCTAAGAGTCTATTTATATATATTTCGGCTGCACTTTTAAGATCGCCAGGATGTATTTCCTCCTTTGCAAATGCAGTTTCTAATTCCTCGTACGTAGAGAAAGATATATCTCCGCCTATAAACGTTCAATAACTTTAATCCCGTAATATGTTTGTCAAAAAATTACAGTTACGTTTTAAGAAACGTTTATAGATCCTTTACATACCAAACTCTTCGCTTCTTGGTACATTATATGATTCTCCTTTTTTTAATAAAGAAAATATCACATGCTTAGAGAACGAAAGTATTCCATTATCATTGATATTACCAGGTTCGCAAAATGCTTTTTTCAACTTTTTTTTAACCGTCGAAGCTCCGTCCAAAAGATCAATTTTGGAGTCTTCCTCGGAGGAAGACATTTTAGCACCGGCTAGTCCAGGTACTAAAAACAAATTTCAAAATATACTTTCTAGAAAGTATTAAGAGTTTACTTATTTTCATAAATTGAAGATAGGTAATTCATTGAATACTGACTCATAGGATTCATTAAATGAATCCGTTTTTCATATCCAAGCATTGGCAAATATTTTTCAGAGAAAGTAAAGATCTTCCTCTGATCTACCCCACCGAATTGCGCATCGACGTGAAGGTACTCTTCGTCTAGTGCTTGTAATCCTGGATAGAGCAAACCAGAAAGTAACGGATTTGCAATTTGTTTAACAACTTCTGCACCTGCCTTCTTGGCATCGTGTTCGGTTATGATAGAACTTAATCGATACATATCCAACGTATATTCCCTTAAAAAATATGGAATAAAAATACGCTTGAGCTAAAGAAATCTCCCACATATTTTCTTTACTTTTCTTTTTTTTTTTTATATACTAACTTGGATAATTGATAATCGGTTCCTTTAACAAATTTAAGTTTGTCCAAAGGCACGTCAATAGACTTAAGCATAGCCTTGATAATAACTTCATAATACTCGGTTCTTAAAGCTAAGAGTTCCCAAGGTGCTTTCATATTGTCCAAATATGCGTGTAAGTCGGCAAATAAAATTGTAACCTCGGCTCCGGCATTTAAAAAATCTGCTATCTTTAACATTGGCGTAAAATATCCGATATGAGGTTTGCCAGTAGTGGCAGTACCCCAATATATCTTTAGATCGCGCTGTTTCAATATACTTTTTAATTTTTCATCGCCGAGCCACTCGCCTAAATTTCTTGTAATGAGATTATACTTTTCGTTCCAGGTTAGTTCGCCCATTTCGGTTTTATCCTGCCTAGAAGAAAGGTTATGTAAACAATTTGTTCGACAAATTGATTAATTTAAACTACACATTTTAAAGTATCTATACGTTTGATAAATGAAAATGATAAACTATTGCATCATCTAATTATCATTCTCATAATATCATTCGTCATAAATATTTTTACCGATACAATTCTCGTAAATGAATTAACAATAAAGATCGGGACTATATTAAAGACATGTTGAAGGGAAACCACGTGTAACCCGGTTACATATAGCACGTGTAGTTTGTCTCCTTGTCAAATATATCAGATCCGAACCTATAATTAAAGTTACGATACTAAAAGGGATAGATCGAATAAAAAGATTTTACTTGTAATTTTAACAAATTGATTAATACCGATTTAACTTTATAAATCTTTTGCATCGTTACCTGTCAGATTGATATTAAATTCCTATAAGAGAAAACCGAAGAAACCAACAGAACAGATGCGTGCAAAGTTGTGGAACAGATTGCGTATTATCCCCACTCCTTTTTCATTCTCCTAATCTTGCACTTCCTATACGAGCTACCGTTCAACGTTGTCGCTGCGATTGCAATCGTCATGCCAAAGGATATTCACCGTGTTACGCCTCGAACGAAAGATTTCTATGTAATATTGTTCTTACGAATGAAGAGGGAAAAAAATAAAAATTATTTGTCGAAGAACAATAACAATGACGATTACTCGGGATAAGAATAAATGCACGTATGAAAAATTTGTATTTTTTCCACGAAAAGGACGAGGTCAAAGTCATCTGGCGGCAAATCACGTAAACACGCGTGATCTTAATTTGAATGCGCGATTAAACGAAACGAAACGAAAAAGAAAGAAGTGAAATAATATTTTTTATCAAAATTATCGATCGACAAGTAGACCTTCGTATACAATTTTTGTTTTTCTTTCTCTTTTATCCGCGGACGATAATGCGGCGTATTATGAGGAATTTTAAACGAACAAATCTACGTTGCGAAAAAAAAATACATAAAGGAGAATAATCGTTCGAATAGAAAGAGAAAAAAATATTGACAGGATGCGAGAGGATTTCGAGATAAATCAAAGGAAAACGATTCGTTTAAAAGCGAGTGTCCTAGATTCATAGGCTATATATCGTAATAACTCCGCCTTCCTTCGACACCGGTTCTTGACGGTACCGAAAGGAAAGGAAGCCCCGCCGATGCTTCCCATTTATTTGGTTTGTTTTTGAAGACATCGCAGCGCGTATCCGCACCAGCCACTTTCATTGTTCTTTTATCTGCCTCGGCTTCAAGAAGTCATATAAGTCGGATTCCAACTATCGCCGACTTAATTTCTTTCTTTCTTTATTTTCTTTTTCTTCACCGACCGCTACTCTTATATATCTTGTATTTGATATTTTCATTACCTACAAAAAGGAGGACGAGAGAAAAAGGAAGAAGAAGAAGAAGAAACACACTTTTATTGCTGATTTTTAAGGAGAAAGTTGCTCTGGAAAACTCGATAAAGTAAGTATACTGTTTTGCTCTCTCTCTCTCTACACACACACACACACACACATATGTAATATATATGCATATAAGTAAAATTTGATTAAAAAGAAAAAACTAAAAAATTGATAGTACAATTGTTGAGAATATCATGATAATAATGTTTCGTACTTTAAAACGGGATGACAATATGTATTATGAATTTTTAATCAAATATTTTTTAATCGAAAAAAAAGGACACGTAAAAGCCATTCAATTTCGTAAATCTCGTCGGATAATTATCGAACCGCAAAAGTATCGCTAACAATCGACAATGAGATATTAAGTACGACTGTCGTAAGATCTTTCAAGTTTTCGTATTCTTAGGAAACGGATAAGCGAGTATTTTACATATGCATGAATGGGGTGTATGTAGAGGTTATCTGTCTTTACCGATCGAATGCAATCTTGATTTCTATTAAATGGCGCCAATACGAAGTATCGTCCGAGAATAACCGAGGATTGCCGAACGTATTTTAAATCGAAATCACGTGATCGATTTCGATTAATTTCGAATTAATTACGAAGAGATCGAAGGAAACGATCGTAAGGAAAATTCGTCGGGGTTTTCCATACGAAGAGTCAAAAGTCTCTCCAAATCGTTTCCTAGTTTCACCGACTCTCTCGCTGAAATAGACGGAAGGAAGACGTATTCATGCTCTGTTTAAGAAGTACGAGTTCACCGAGTTTCTACACAGGATATACGATATATATATATATATATATATATATAATATCTGTTAAGATATTCGAAAAGAACTTGGAAATATTTTTTGATCTCTTTACGATTGAAAAAAAATGTCTATCTATCTCATAAATTTTCCTTTCGTCCTTATCTCATCTAATTAATTTATTAGATCGTGCCGTTAAAAATAAAAAAAAGAGAAAAAAAATCTCTCTCACAAATAAATATCTTCCTTGTCTCTCTTCGATTTAAACATTTCTCTTTCTCATGGAAAACCCTTTTTACATAATATTTAGTTGATGTATCGATGTTCATCTAAAGAAAAAAAAAAAATCCTTTTATCTCTTGAATAAAAACAAAAAAAAAATAAATAAAAAAAAACGTTATCTTTCTTAAATTAATTCATCAGGTTATGCCATCGTACAAAATCAAATCCTGGACATTGTCGTTGATGTTAATCTTCATTACGTACGATTTTACGAGTTCGGAGGTTGGTAAAACAATTGGAAACAGAGATGGTTGCGGTGAAAGATTGGAACGTGCTTTGGATGCACTACAAAGGGATACGAATAGAAGAAGGAATAGATTGGAAGATGGGGAGAGTCGGGAACCAAATTATCAAGAAGAATTACGTTCGGCGCCATTGGCAATGACGATCACACGGATCGCAGTTAAGGTATATCATTTTTATCGTCCTTCAATATTTAATAAAAATTAACGTGAACATTTTTTAATTTATTATAAGAAAATAATGATAACTTATTACCGTTATATTGGATCGTTCGGAAAATTCGTACCGATAATATAATAATAATAATGATAATAATAATAATAATAATAATAATAATAATAATAATAATAATAATAATAATAATAATAATAATAATAATAATAATAATAAACAGTTATACGTTAGTTTCCACAGAGTGGAAGAAGTCGAGGAAGTACATGGGGAAGAGTAGAGAAATGTTATTTCGAACCATCGAGTAATTCATTAAAAACCCGAGTAACATTCAACGACATATCGGTATCGGGAACAGTGTCGTTGTTGATGAGAGAGGAACGACGATCCCATATACCTTTGGAATCGTGTAGGATGACTCTACGATTGAGACAAGCTGGCGTCGATATATTCACCGGTACCATTGCCCGAGCCCGTGGACAAATGCGTATACGTACGGAATCGAGTTTTTTAGAGCCAAGATTTGCTTCGCTCTATGCCTATGGGTGTCATCCAAATCGTCATGACAAACAGCTTAAAAGGCAGGACAAGTGGCCACCTTATTATCCTCCTCGTGACGAAGTAATTAATTAAAATATATCGTTTTAATTGTAATTAAACGTATGTACTCTCTCTCTCTCTCTCTCTCGTACGGAACGGATCGAAAAGTTTCTAAACGATTTTTAAAATAGATTGCCTATAATTTGTGATTTATTTTCCTTTTTCTTTCTCTTCGAAAGATTTAAAAAAAAAAAAAAAAAAAAAAAAAAAAAAAACCGACCGCTTAAAAATTCACGAAGGAGAGTAATTGATTTTTAAAACGATTCCATATATTTTTCGCCCATCCTGTCTTTAAATCCATGTATACATGTATTTATAGTATATATATACATACATCGATTATTAATATAATTTTTTTTTTTTTTCGTTACATTCATTTTGTAGCTTTCTGTACTAACAGCCGAACCGCGTCGCCTATTCACCGTATCCGAGGACGTAGATCTTTCAATAGCAAACGAGAGTCGTGTCGCGCGTACCTCCTCGGGCGGACAGATTAGAAACTTGGGTACCTGGAGAAATAATCTATGGATAACTAAATCAGCTGTACGTCGAAGAAGAGGAATTACGAGACGTAATGCGAACGATCCGACAACGATCATGAATGAAACGGATAACAAGGATCGTAACGAGGATCGTCAAGGATCCAATAGTAGATCGTCGTCAACGGAGATCGAGATAACGCCGGACGATTTTGTAACTGCATTGGTCAATGGTAAAAAACTTTCGGAGGGGAAAGAAACGACTGACGAATCAACTACGACGACGACAACGGCCACTACCATCGATCTTCTCGATCATTCTGTTAATTTATTGAGAAACGATACAACCGTCGACGATTGTAACGAAGAGAAAACAAATTTCAAAAGGGAATACACGTTCAATGAATCACCGAGAGTGGAACCCAGGGAGACTCTTTTATTGGACGAAAATATTTATGACGTTTTCATGTCCGGCATTAACAACGACGACGAGGGAAACGTTAACAATAACGACGACGACGACGTTGACGACGACAACGGTAATAACAGAAGCTGGCAATCAAAGGAATATATTGCCAGAGAAATGGAAGATATCTTTCTTCGCGGTGCCAGTAGAACATTGACAAGTTACATCGAACGACAATTACATCCTGCTATCAAGGAAGCTCTTATGATTTCCATGGGATATACCATTAGTTACGGATAGATCGTGTAAGATATATGTGGATGAGATATACTGACTACGACGTCGGAATCGGTGTAACTGCAATTAGTTATTTATTAGCAAATAAATGTATTATCGTTTTGTCTCGTCCGAAACTCCGTTATTCTTTTCTTTCCGCAATTTGTTTCTTTCTTATTTTTTTTTTTTTTTTTTTTTTTACTCGCAATCATAAAATCAGTATTTTACGAAGTATCGTAATTATTATAATTAACAAATGAGTGGCTTACAATTATTATTAATTTTTTTCTTTTGTTTTTGTTTTATTAGGAATAGTATACGAATATTGAACATACCACGAAATAGTAAATTGTAATAAATAGATAATATATAGTATAGTTTAGTATAGTATAGTAAATAACACATTTAAAAGGTATCAAAAAAATTAGATAGTCTGATAATATTTAAAATTAACATTAATACCTCTTCTTTATCCTTATTAGCTAATTATAAAATTACGTTAATGCAATTGTTCTATAATTGTAATTGACTTATTCTCGCTCGAACAAAATATTCGTTTAAAAGAAGAATATAATGAAGAAAAAAATAATACAAATATAATAAATCATATCAATCATATTATATTATATTATATTATATTATATTATATTATATTATATTATATTATATTACATTCGCACGTAACGATACTTTATATCCACTACCCTATATAATAAATAAACATATAACGTGCGCATGCGAACGAGCTTTTACTTATTTCGACCATAACTATCGCAACGAAAAGCGCATGTCAAACAAATTCTATCACCTATCACTATATCTATCTCTGTCCATCGATCTAATAAAGATTATATTAGAACGATGACACTTATTGTTTCTTTCACGCGGATATGTTTGAGATGAATCGTAATAATAATAGGAGAAAAGTGTTACGTCTAGTTACGGTCGTCAACGACCTATTCTTTAGGTTCACGACGTAATTAAGAAACACCATTAACTCCGTTGCATACCGTTAAGACAGGAAAATAGAATTCATTGTCATAGAACGGGGACAAAAGTTTTGACAAAGAGAAATAGGAAGTACGATCTTTACAGGTATGTATTTGTGTCGCAAAATTTAAAAAAAAGAAAAACAAATAAAAAAAAGAAAAGATTGCATCAAGTTGTGGTGATCGATACAACGTCGATTTCTAAATAAAATACACTTTTATGATTAAGAAAAATTAAAGAAAGAAAAAAAAAAAAAGAAAAAGACAAAAATATGTATGGAACTTAATCGATATAATAACGTCGATTCCTAGATCTACAAATTTTTAATAATAATATTAAGACAATTAGAACGAGATATTACATCGAACATGAGTAATACGGCAACATCGACGACAGAAAATTTGTCGAGATTACAAAAAATCGAAGAAATCTTTTCTTCCTCTAATCGTATTCGAAGAAGAAAATTAATTAAACGAAGTCCTCGTGCTAATATCGATTCCCATCGTCGTAAGTTGATCAGGTAAAAAAAAAAAATAAATAAATAAATAAATCGAAGGTTTCATACAAGTTTTTATTATTTTTGTTTTTGTTTTTATGTTTAGGACACGTTATTATTTCACCAGTGGCCACGAACACTTAGGAAAAGCTAGAAACGTCAATATTGAACAATCGCCATTCGAATTTCCGTCGTGTTCTCATATGTTCGCGTATTTTCAATTTTTGAAAGCTCAAAAGCTCAAAGCCATTGAAGCTCGACGTACATCAAGTTATAAAAAACGTGATAGTATTCCGCACACCCGTAATGACATTCTTAGAAGATTGCGAGTGAGTTATAAATAATATTATTTATATGGAATATCGTTTCGAATAATACTTATTTGTCGATTTAATTTATTATTGTTGTTATTAATATTAATATTATTATTATTATTATTATTGTTATTATTATTATTATTATTATTATTATTATTATTATTATTATTATAGTATTATATTATACATATAATTTGTATGATACTATTTATATATCAAATAATACTATATAATTATATAAAATATGTATTAAAATATACGTGTATATATATATATATACACGTTAGGTAGACGTGGAGGCAGAAAAAAAAGAGAAAAAGAAACACAAAGAATTGAAAGAAGCATTTGCCATTACCGACGTAAATCCGGAATATTTCACAGAAACAATCAGTGGTTTGGTAAAAGAGAAATTTTCGCTTCATCAATACGTCGAGGATCTACGACAGATTTTAAGAAACAAACTACTTGCTGGCGAACAACGCGATCTTTGTATTTATATTGAACAACAATTCGATGAGGAACGAAGAAGATTAAACAAGATCAAAGTAACAAAAAAAAAAATAATAATATAATTTTAATAATTTTATTAAAATTTAGTTATTTATTTATTCATTATTATTATCTTTTTTTTATTCGTAACTTTTAATTCTAAGATCAATTAATCCACTTAATCTATATCTTTTTTTTTTCTCTTTCCTTTTTTTTAAGCGTCAATATCGCACGTACGTCGGTATCTTCGAGAGTTTCTTATCGAAGGATCACGAAGATAGTATGGTCATTTTGGAGGAGTCCGAAAAGGAATTAAAATTGACCTCGGCGATAAACGAAAAAAGAACCTTGTTGACTAAGGAATGCAGTAAAATCAGATTGGATTTGTATTATTGGGAGGAAAATTGGAGATTGGTGAAGACGTGTCAAAGATTTTTATATCAAATTTCACCTATTTCATGGAGAAACGAATACGATTGGATCTATCGTACGCAACCGGGAGAAAACATATTTTATGATAATAACGATAACATTTTTAGCCGTTATAGGATAGCCACGGAAGTTGCATCTCTTGACTGTTTAATAAGTAATTATATTTTTTTCGACATTTTCGTATCTATCTATCTATATTATCTGAGATATCTATTTATCTATCTATATGTTCAATGGGACGAGACATCATATGTTAGCAACTTTTACGTTTGGAATCTAACATCTAGCACCTGATTTTTTTTTCATTGAAAGTACTTCTCTGCGAAACTAATAATTCTGACTTATATTATACTCTTTTTGGCCGCTCATCTAATAGTTGTTTTTCCTCTTTTTTTCTTTTTCTTTCGTTAATATTAAATTTTTTTTTTCCCCATAGATATGTTCGAAAAAGATTTAATAGAAGCAGGTCCGACTGATCTTTACTTCGAAGATCCGTCCGATCTGCTACACATATTCGAGGCAATAGAGACACAAAATTTAAACTCCTTGATACATTTGGAATCATTAGAAGCTTCCTTAGTTAAAATGCTAATAACGGTTGCGGAAGCTGAAAATCGGATAGAACATGAATTCGATGAAATTACTGACAGTATCGAAGAATTGGAAGTGGGTATATAATAAATAATATATAATGGAACCTGGTGGAGCTAGTCATCCATTTTTTTTTTTTTTTATCAATTTTTCTTTCCACGTATACTTAATCTATGCAAATAATAATATGTCTATGTGCAATATTTATATTTATATTTATACCAATTTTATCAGAATTATATTCTTAATTTGTAGATCATACTAATTATAATATATATATATATATATATATATATATATATATATATATATATATATATTTAGGAAAAAATATAATGGAACTATCACAAGATATGTGGAAAGAAAATGACGAAACAATGAAATGGCAGACTCCTCTCACCAATCGCTATGATTGTTTCTAATCACACATGCGTTTCATTCATTGAGATAACATCGACTAATAAATCTCAATCCTCTCTCCAATATCTTTCAATCTAGGATTTGATTTATAAAACAGAGGGAAGAGCAACGAATTTGCATAATTACGCAAATTACCTTTTGAAAGGCGTATTTCGTGATTTGGTGTGTTCCGAAGATATTCTTTGTATATATGTCTTCATTGAGGATGCGTACGAAACTTGCATAGCACCAAATGATGCTAAACTCGATAGTTTCACTATGATAAAGATGATTGAAAATACTCATGAGAAACTCAATTTACAATTGGATACCTTGCCTTATGAAATAGTTAAAAAATATGAAAGAGAAGGTTTCAAACAAGAACTCAAAGCTTTCAAAGAGGCCGAAGATGCTGCCAGAAAGGTTACACAATTCTTTTTGTTTATAATTATTATCTAAAGAATATATTATAATGTAATATTTTATATAATATCACAATATTCTTTACATTAATATACCTACTGTATATTAATGAGTAAGCTAACAAAAATTAATTTAATATATATTGTACTTTATGTTGCATTATTGTCATGCCTCTTTTCGCCAATTGAATCAAATTAACCTAATCATCTTGTTGTCTTCTCTTTTATTCCAGTTCAATTTAATGCTTCGATTATTAGATTCGTTAACCCGTATCATGCAAAGGCCTATAATAACTAAACGACAATTAAAATGGCGCTCAAAACCGATCTATGAGAAAATGGAGAAGGTAGCTTCTTATGCCAAGCCAACAGAAGAGGAAATGCAATATTTAACTTTCTTTACAAATTATTGTAAACTTAAAGACTTCACGGAATATCGTTCTAAATTTCCCGACGATTTTGATCTGACGTTTAAGGCCAAAAATCAAGAAGTTTCTGAAATCCCTTCAGAAATTATAAACTAAAACTGTAGAATAATATTGATGAAAATTCGATGAAAAATAAAACGTGCGTAGTATGCGTACGTTTCTAATCGCTTAACTAACATGAGATTGTTTAGATTATCTCTACTGAAAAAAAATATTTATTAAGACATTTTTCGTTTCACATACGAAGTATTTTTTCTTACGAAACTTCGTTACTTGTACTTAGTAGATATATTATGAGACTTACATCGATGTACTCAATTTTTTTTTCGTCGTTAAATCACGACGATATCGTAGACGAAAATCCTCTATCGTTGTAAAACCGATTACCTTACGTCCGCTTCCACTATTTCGTCGAATTTGTGCCCGTCCTAAAAGAGTAGATAAAAGCTACGTTCGTATCTGTATGTTTATTAACGAACAACGACACGATATTATTTTCTCTTAATTGCGCAAAATAAATATACGCAAAATAAATTCTTCGAATTACCTGTGATAATATCTTTTTTACAAAATTTTATTAACGACAAGCAAGGCTGTATAACCTAAAAGAGAATTTTACGATTGAAATTTAACTGTTCCGACTTAACATTTCACCGTCCTTCATGATTATTACTACATCCTGCTGTTCGATATTTTAATTAAAAAAAAGAAAAAAAAAGAACAATATTGTAAAACACTGACCTTCCATCCCTTGCTTTCTATCATTATTTCTTATATAAAATATTTTGTATAATTAGAACTACATTTATCTACACTGATTATGGCAGCAGACATGCTTTACGAACAGCCGATAAGTAAAATGTACCAGCAAAGAAAAGAAATGTAAAACTTATATAATACTTATAATATAACGCTTATAATAATCTTATAATAAATACATTAAGCAGTGATTAGTCGAAAGTAATATTGATCGTCCAGCTCCAACCAGTCTTGGAAGTTGCTTCTTAGGTTAGGAAAGAAAACTTAATTTATATTAATACACGAACACGAAATTTTGGCGATTAATTATTGTCGGCGACGTTCACTCGACGAAATCCCACAGAAGACTGATTACATCACTCTGAAAGTCACGACCGTTTTGTATTGTTTACATTATTATAAAGGAAATCGAACTCGAAAGATACAGATGACTTTGCAAAGGTTACAACAGTACAGTCGTTCAGTCGATCATCGTATTTCGAAGAGTAAACCTCCTAGTTCTGTTATTCCGTCTTCATTCATTTATTTTAATAATTTCTTTCGATCGTTTAATATTTATTTAAACAATTTCTAAGATATTCATATTACTTTAATATATAAATATAATATATACATATATATATATATTATCAATAGTAATTAACAATTTAATAAGGGTCCGTATAATAATGTAAACAGTAACGAATTTTTTGTTGTTTGAAACATCATTAAAACGAAATTAACTCACTGTGAATATAACATAATTTTTTAATCGGATATTTCATTAGATCGAATGTTTGTATCGTATCGTGTCAATCGTCGTTACATTTTCTAGGTTAATGTCCGGCCTTTAACTTTCAGTGAATGCCACTTGGAGTCACCATTGTATTTTTGTCCTACAACAGCTGTGGAACCTGTACTTAATCATATGATATTATCTTATCGACGTATCCCTTGATAAAATATATATGTACGTCTGGATTTACCCGTTGATAGTAAAGAGGGCGTCTGCAAAATTTTGTTGTGTTAATAAATTTAAGCTGAAAGTGGTAGGAAGTTCGAAGATTCTTGGAATTTCATTAAATACTACTACATACGTATTTAGGTCGTTCCTTATGTTTTCTATTTAATCGCAGATTAAATTAATCATTCGTTTATTTTCCTCGTACAAATTCATTCCAACGAGTAACATAAGTTGACAATTATTTTATCATATAATTTTCTTGCATACATGAAATGTGACACATACCAATTGTAATTACATTGTTCAAACGTGAATGGTTTTTCCAAATCAAAGAAATAATTATAGTATCGCTCTTATAAAGTGTTCTTTTTTAATGTGTAAATTGAAACGTAGATAAACCATTTAATATATTCTAATTAATCATGGATAAGTTAAGGAGAGCTTTGAGCGGTAAAGAAGAATGTGACGAAGAAAGTGGTATCATTACACAGGTAATAATATCAGCTTTTTGTTTCATTAATGAATATTATCTTTAATATACTTACTATTTTATATGCATATAAGTACATATATCATTCTTCTTATAATAATAAAGTATTTATTATATTATTCGCTTACAATTTATAATGGAAGGCGGATGTTAATTTTGTGGTAAGTCTGTCTTGTCGAAAGAATGATATCGTTTATGTGCGACTTGCATGCTTATTATTATTCTTATAAGATTAAAATATAAAAGAATATTGATAATTTCATTTTTATAGGTTATGGATCAAACAACACTGAGTTGGTCGACTCGCATAAAAGGTTTTGCAATTTGTTTTGTCATAGGCATTCTTTGCTCCTTCCTTGGATCATTCGCCTTATTTTTAAAAAAAGGACTCACAGTATTTGCGATATTTTACACATTAGGGAATATCATTTCGCTAACAAGGTAGAGATCATTGTATATAAGATTAGAAATGCGTATACTTTTTATTTTCATAAATATCACAACGGTTTGCGTTGCGACAAAATGTTGCTAGGCGCTTTTATGTTTATATTGTTCTGCTTTAATAGACAATTTCCCTTGCAGTACTTGTTTTTTGATGGGTCCAATAAATCAAATAAAAAAGATGTTTGCTGCGACAAGAGTTATTGCAACTATTTTAGTATTCTTATCAATTGGTATAACATTATTTGCGGCTTTACATGTAAGTAAAACACATGACATATTTGATTATTGGAACAATTATAAGATCAAATTTTCTTTATGTTTTAGTTACATAATCCTGGTTTGGCTCTTATATTTATCATTATTCAATCTATAGCAATGACTTGGTATTCCTTATCTTATATACCATATGCACGAGATGCTGTAAAGAAAACCATTGAATCTTGCATCATGTAAACATTTATTGCTTAGAAAAAAAAAATCTAATACCATTGTATCAATCATATATATAAAAATTTGGTATTTCTGTACATATTCTTTGTGTCTCATCATGTTTGATATATTTTAAAAAATCAAAATGCTGTTATATAAGGTATTATAAGTGTTTAATGAAGTGCGCACATATTTATGTATATAGCTTAATACATGTTTATATATGTATATATATATATATATATATATATATATATATGTGTGTGTGTGTGATTCACAGTTATAAGATAATAACGTTCGATATATTTCAAACTATTTTTCTATTCTTATAATGTAAATTATATTAACACACAACACGCATCAATCATATAACCTTAATATAATAAACTTTTTTACAGAATTATTCTTGGACACATGAATATAATTTAATTTTTAAATATTTATTGAAAATTGTGCGAGACATTTAATGAATAAATCTCTCTCTCTCTATTCTTTACGTAGATTAAATATTAGATTCGTTTAAGTTGATGTATTAGTTTGACGCTAAATGATGTAAAAAGAGAAAAAAGAAAAAATTTAATTGAAATTGAAACGACGTTTCCCGTCAAATCTGAAACCATAAGCGGCACTGTTTGGTGCATCAACTAAAGCAGGATTTCTGTAAAGATGAAAAGTCCCATGAAGATGTGCCGGTCTTGCAGCATTTTGTTCTTCGGCTTCTTTTCCCTTTAAATAAAATGCTTCAAATTGGCCGCCAGGTAATAGGATATTTTTCAAAGATTTATCGTCTGGATCGTAGGCAAGTGCTTGGATCATCAGACAACTGTAAAACCAAATGATCTATCAGGTTTGTATTGAAATAATACCGTAACGATTAAAAATTGAGGTGCATACGAAAAAAAAAGAAAAATAAATACGAACTATCAACTTCATAACTTCAGATTTTTTCTTAGATTCTTGTTAAAAATAGCGTAGAAAATAAATTTATATTTTACTCTCCTTTGTCTGTTACTAGTCCCCTGCAATGATAATTATTATTTCATTAGCATTATTGCGAAGATTATTTTTCTCAATCACGTGAACGTCAACGTAATCGTATATTAATTATTTATACATAGATCGTTAATGTCTCTTTATAAAATACTTACGTCCGTTTTATATTTGTAACGATGAGTTTACGATCGAACTGCCATAGTAAAAGTGAAAGTCGTGTCCTCGATTATTATATCCGGATAACAATGCCGGAACATGTTTTCTATGGGTCTGTATATTTTAACGTTAATTTTCTTTAATATTTCTCTTTCGTAGCTTATATATATATATATATATATATATATATATATATATATATATATATATATTTGGTTTTATATATAATTTTTTCCCTCTTTCTTGCGATTTTAATAAATATTTCAATGTGATCGTAATTTTGTAATATGAATACAAATTTTCAACAAAATTAAAATTGTTTACGCATATCGGTGAAATATTATTTTTACTCTCTCGTTCTAAATCGCAATAACGATAATGATGATAAGGTTGAAAATATATATATATATATATATATATATATATATATATATATATAAAACATGATTTATATATCGATTATATTTTGAAAAACATCATAGTTACAAAACATTGGTGTTTTAAAATTAGATCGATGCGTAAAGCAAATACATACAGAAAACGGATACAATAAGTCTTAATGAATTTTTCTTTTTTTAAGCAATTTGTATTATTTTCAACGATCGAGTAAATTTCAAAGTACATATAAATTACTAGTATTAACAACTTTGTTGATTATTGAAATTAATTTTCTAAATACTTATGTGAGATAGATACAATTTACACGATCTTATCATTATTTCAAACAATACAAATACGTAATAGTTTAGTAGTAGTAGTAGTAGTAGTAGTAGTAGTAGTAGTAGTAGTAGTAGTAGTAGTAGTAGTAGTGTAGTAATAGTAGTAGTTTAGTAGTGTAGTAGTGTAATAATAATAGCGGTTTAGTAATAGTAGTAATAGTAGATTAATAAAACAGTAATATGGTAAAAAAAAAAATAAATAAAACAAATCGACGCATAAACTCAAGTCAAATTACTATTTATTTACTTTAGAGAACAGCCACATAATATTTTTTATTGTGAACAATAATTTTTCGTTAATTACCGCATTAGAAAGAATGTGAAACGTAGCATAACATTTTGAAATAACATTTGTTACAATGAAAATTTATTCCTTAATAAATGAGAAAAAAGTTGAGAGAAAATGAGGGGAAAAAAATAAAAAAGAAAAAAAAAAGAAAGAAAAAGTAAAGAAAAAAATTTTGTTGTAATTTGTATAAAATCAGAGGCACAAAATTAAAAAGATGACACCAAGACGACAAACATCAAGTTTGCTTTTCCTAATGTATAAACCAACACATTGTTGATTACATAAAGAAGCCAATCTCGAAGCCTAAGGTAACAATACTTTTCAATCTTTCTCTGAACACGTCTATAGCGCCCAGATACATACTATCTATTACTGAACCAAACCATCTGTTGCTATTTCTGTCTATCCTTTGTATACTTATCTTCTCAAAATTCTACTATTATCACTATTATTTTAAGCGTGACACCTTCATTGGATTATCTAACATAAAGCGGTAAAATATTGCTTTCTAAAATCTTAGAAAAAACGTCTGATTAGAATATTGTGCCTATATCTCGGTACTGTTATATAGTTTTTTTTAATTTTATTTTATTTTTTATTTTTTTTTATTATTTTTTTTTTTTATTTTTTTTTTTTATTGAAATATATATGTGTATATAATAAGGTATCCCACGAAGTATCAACAAGTGATAGTGACTGATACAGATAATTTAAGATGATAAGGTATTATATATTGATGAATGTGGAATTGCCTTATATAGTGGCATGGGTGGTTTGTCGATTAAAAACCATGGACTTTGAGTTGGTCAGGTTTGGCCAGACCTGACTTTGTTAACCACTGGCATATATTTTCTCGCTGGTCCCCCTGCAGCTGCAGCACCTCCCCGTACTCTGGGTGTTCAATTACTGTCCCATTGCAGGCGAACTCCTAGAAAATATTATATCCATTTTTCT
Organism: Dolichovespula sylvestris; assembly: GCA_918808275.2. NCBI lineage: Eukaryota > Metazoa > Arthropoda > Insecta > Hymenoptera > Vespidae > Dolichovespula > Dolichovespula sylvestris. The sequence goes on from OU964964.1 coordinate 9,796,965, forward strand.
TTTTCTTCTCTTTCTCTCTTTCCCTCACCCCCTCCTCTCTCTCTCTCTCTCTCTCTTCATATCAAAAACAAAGTTAGATCTAAGAACTGTCATTAATTATCTTACAAATTTCAATCTTTCTTGATTCATCAAGCCTAACATTCTTCGATCGCAAAATATTTTCCTAATCTACCGTTAATTTGAACATTTAAATGCATAAGATTAAAAATTTTTAATATCATCGCTTAATTATTTATATCATATCTTTAGAATGTATATAATTCTTGCGTATAAATGGCCAAACAGTTCTGTTATCATAAAGCGGTTATTCTTCGTCTGTTTATTTATAAGGCTCGAAAGAAATAATTTAACATTATTTCCCAGAGGATACTTTTATAATAGCTGAACAAACATTGATATTAATCATGTGTTGTTGAAACTCTTGTCGATTATTTTTAAAAGGGGGAAAAAAAAAAGAAAAAAGAAAGAACAAAAAAGAATCACATTATATATAGAATCGAAAAATTCATTGAATTATTGATTATTCAAGCGTAAATATCTGCACTTAAAGATTGTTAACATAGATATATCTTTTGTCGATAATACCAATATAAATAAGAATCGATAAAGCTTTTATAAACTAAAAAGGCACACGTTAAATATAAAAATAAACTTAGTTTATGTTCTTACTGGCAGCTGTCAGTTTCCAAGGTTTATTTGCGTCAATTCTATTTATAGAACTTTGAGAAAGTTAACAAGAGTGATTTCACAATGGATAAATACAAAACTGGTAGCTTCGTAAAAAAATATTTACCTTTTTACATGCTCGTACTATTTTTCTCAAGTCATATTCAGAAGAAAGCCCCTGTACCGTTGTTAAGGTCTTACGACCATTCCGCTGTTGGATCCTTATATGCACGAGACCGTCTTGGACATCATCATCTGAACCCTTGATTGCATCTGCAAAGGGGTCTATAAAAACAAAAACAAAAAAATAAACACATTAGATCATAATTAATCATTCTTGACAGATCAAATTTCATCAGAGTAATGGCTATTCTGTTATCTCATATCAAAATGGTGCATACACAGTTGGTGTGTGTGTGTGTGTGTGTGTGTGTGTGTGTGTGTGGGTGTGTTTGTGTGCGCATGATATATATATCATACATATTATATATATATATATATATATATATATATATATATGAAATTATATTAGGAATTATATTGGGAACATTTATATGAAATTATGTTAGGAATCTTTTTCTTCCTTTTTCCTTTTCTCTTCCGTTTTCCTTTTCTTTTCTTTTTTGTCCTCAAAGTTCATCGATAAAATACAACGGGAATAATAATACAATAAAATACAAAGGGAATAAATAAACGTAAAAAGGATAAACGATAAGAGGATATGAGTGAAGGCTAAAAATGAATAAATGAAAGTACGCAATGAAAATGACTCGATTGCATACTATGATGCAAAGACGCTATCATCGCCATTTTGTCGTATCTATCTTGTCGAACAGCAAGGTATATTTGTAATATAAAAATTGTTATATTTACCGAATGTGTTGAGATTCTGGATGGACATACGACAAACAAAATATATCCCTCGGAGATATAGAACTGCAAATTGCAAGTGCAGTTGAAGAAAATGACGGATGACGTAGGATAACTGTGACACTGCGCAAGGGTACTGCCTAAAGCCGAAAAACATTCTACGGAGCCTGAATCAAACCGGAAGTTAAGTTCCATTTGTCATGAACCCCGATGGGTGGGGTTGCGCCTGCGTTCTTCTATTCACCCAGCATTTGCCGCATGATCAAAGAAACTCATCGCCTGATTGGTCCAACGAAATTCTAGATACATAGGATGTTTCTTTCAAAATATTACTCTGAGAACTTTATTCTCTTTCTCTCTCTCTCTCTCTCTCTCTCTCTCTCTCTCTCTCTCTTTCTTTCTCTCTTTTTCTCCCCCCCTCTCTCTCTCTCGAGTGAAATTGTTGTAACTTTTATTTAAATATCTAGAATATTTTAAGGTTATGAGAATGTCCATCGAAAATTGAATATCGGATTAATATTTTCATTTAATCGGGAACCCTGCATAGTAGATTAGAAATTTGAATTGATCGAGATTTTTCAACAAAAATTTTCTAATAATTTCCAATTGTATAATATTTATTTGAAAAAAAAATCTGTTTATCGTTTTTAATGATCTAACACAAAATATCGAAGAATGCGCAGAAGCCGAAGGCTATGTTTAAGGCTTGCCATTACTAATCGAAATGTTTGACATTGAATGGATAATTTTTTTTTCCCCTTATTTTTAATACGATAATGGAATCATCATCGTAACAACGTGAATTCTTAGATTTTTAGTGTTTTCAATATCGATTGATCGTCGATTAACAAATTATTTAATTGACGAATTAATGCTGTTTATTAAAAAAAAAAAAAAATTGTAATATACATGTAATCCTTATATTACGTACTGTTTAAATAGTTAAATAATATTTCACCGTATTGCTGACGCAAAATTATGCATACTTTCCTTTTCGCGAGATCGCGCATGCGCTGAAATAGTCATAAATATTATAAAATGCTCATAATCGTTTATTTAAATAGGATTTACGTATAATAAAATTTTATCATGACATTTTTTTTCACCTCTTATCTTAAATATTTTATTTAATACGTCAGTTCTTAAATATAGTGTTTTTATGTAATGTAATATTATCATTCAAATATGCTGTCTAATATGAATCTAGGAATAGGTTAATCAGTAGTTCTTTCATTCTTTAGTCTTATTAAGTATTCCATTGAGAATCTCTTCGTTATAAGTTGTATACGTACGCGCACCATAATGAGAATTATTTTTAAATCATATCAAAATTTTCTGTCAAAGTACCCAGTGAGAACCCAAGCAATGCAAGCTGGTAATATTACATTGTGTTCCTTTTTTTCTTTTTTGTATTGGTTTTACTAAAATATATATTTTGCGTTTTCTTTTCTTTTCCTCCTTTTTTTCGTTTTGTTTTTCTTTTTTAATTATCGTCAAACTTTCTCAACAATGTAGGTATACTAATGGGGCTAGGCGATCAATTAGCTCAGAATTTGGTAGAACGAAGAAAATTTAAAGATTTGGATTTTGCAAGGACTAGTCAATTTGTTAGTATTGGCTTTTTTGTAGCTGTGAGTAGAGCAGAACTTTATTCAAAGAAATTCTATAATTTATGACAATTGTGACGACGAACATTTTATATAGTAAGGATCAATTGTCAGTTTCTTTCTTATTTTTTTTTTTTTTTTATATATATTTTTTTATCAGGGTCCAGCAACTACGACATGGTACCGTATATTAGATAAATATATTGGTTCGAAAGGAGGAGTTGTAGTTGTGAAGAAAGTTTTATGCGATCAATTGCTCTTTGCTCCTACTTTCTTAGGCGTTTTACTAATTACCATCGGATTGTTACAAGGGAGTGATATCGATAGTTTAAAACATAAATTGAAAACTAATTATTTTGAAATACTAAAAAATAATTATAAGGTAACGAGTATCTTTTTTTTCTAAATTATTATGGTACATTTAAGATATACTATTGCTTAAATTAATAGTATATATAATATGTGGAATTAAATTCTTTAAATTTTTATTTTTTATTGTTTTAGATTTGGCCTATGGTACAATTAGTCAATTTTTATTTTATTCCATTACAGTATCAAGTATTACTTGTACAATCAGTAGCATTATTATGGAATACATATATTTCCTATATAACCAACACAGAAATAAGATAAGTATAAAAGATATATCTAAATTTGAAAATCAACGTACATGGATTTACTTATGGAATTTAATAATAAGTATCTCTAATGCAATTAATAATTTAAAAATTAATACATTTATCGTTTTTATTTATTCTCATAAATAAATAAGAATGAATACCTATAGATAGTATGAATTAGACGATGATTCTTTAAATTGCTAGGATGAAACAAAACATCATAGACATTTAATGTATGATATTAAAAATGATCGCTTGTACATTCCAATAAAGATATTATGTATCTGTATTATTTATATAATATATTATATAATATATACATGCTCAGATATATTTTTTATGCTCTTATAAATATATACAAAATCATGATCAGTAAAAATGTCAAGTAAACGTTAAAGTATATTGAAATAAGATATCATATTTCCAATTATTATTATCATTAGTTATATTTATCTTTGAGAAAAAATTTAGATAGTTATGACAATTGTATAATTACAGGATAGCTTTTAATTCTTTTTATTAATTGCGTATTATTATACGTCCACCAGATATAATTCTTTTTTTTATATAGTTAGCACCACAGTAAATACCATATTGTTATCATAAATTGAATACGAAAGATCAAGCAAAAAGTAAATTTGCTTAACTACACATGTTACTTTCTAGCAGTAACTTGGATTTTAATTATATAATTTTCTACATAAATATGAATATAATAAAAACAATGTTATACTTTTTATTGTGTAGCACATAATACACATTTAGATCTCGATATATATTATTAAGAATAGTCACAGACAATATTCATGACATATAACTTTTATATATATGTATATATATAAAAGAAAAAAACGATTCTAGTTAGATGAAAACCTTGAAAAGAGGAAAGTACTTTCTTTTTGTAATCGTTCTTCTAACATTCTTTTTTTTTTCAATTCAAGTTCATTTTAGTAGACAAGTTCCTGAAATAGAAACGTTACATAGAATATTATAACATCTTGATTTAATTTTCACAAAAAAATATTACAAGTGTTTACAAGTATCAATGATAATGTTAACTGTTCTATACGTAAAAAAAAAAACCAGCAATGAAAAAAAAAAAAAAAAACAAAAAAAAAAAAGAAAAAAGGTAATATTATTTTACATCTCATGTAATCAATTTAATCCAAGAAAGAGAGGACTGACCGTTTCTCGTATTGTTGCATATAATATAATATAATTTTGGAGATTTTTAAAAACATAAATGTTGGAAATGCATTTATGTATCTAATCTAGTCACCAATATTTACAACTAATAATAATATACGTAAAAAAGTGTGAATATATCATACAAATAAAATCAAATAAAAAGATATTTTATTTCTTTTCTTTTTGTTTTTCCCCTTTTTTGTTTTTTCGTCAACTATAAATACGTCTTAACTTTAATGCCTCTGGCTGTATTTTTATTTGATTATGTATAGCAAAATTTTCAAACATGTACGCGTTGTACTATTAAAAAATTAAAAGTTCTTCGAAGAACATTCAAAGCATACACATCTGTTAATGTTTTTTTTGTTCTTTTCTTTTTTTTTCTTTTTTTCTTTTTTTATGCAATATGTGAGATATAACAGATGGGAGCTTATTAATCAAAAGCTACACAATAATTTCCTTTTGCAAAAATGTTTCAATATCTACTCGACAAATAGGACAACGTTTGTTGGTGCACAACCATTGGTCGACGCAATCTATGTGGAATAAATGCATACATGGAAGCCTCCTGCAAAAAATAAGGAAAGGATCAATATATGTATATAATTCAATAAGATTTGGCACGGAGCGCGTTACAATGTGCTAGAAGAAAAAAAAAAAAAAAGTGGAAGATAAAAAAGAGAATGATACAAAATAAAATTTACCTCACACTTTCGCAATCTTCAAATTCTGACAAACATATTGTACATTTTTCAATTGCATCTTCACCATTTTCTACTTTTTTCACCTAAATATAAAGGAAAAAATTTCACTTGTTAATTTCACTCGTACGTTAATTAAAACGAGTTCATTCTGCGTTAATTAAAAGAAATTAAAAAAAAAAAAAAAAAAAAAGGGAAGAGAAAAAAAGAATAGAATAACGTAAAACGACATGATCTTTCCTACCCGTTTGTATTTATGTGGGAATGTGTGACTTTCGATAGATTCTTGGGTGGCACCATAACTTATATGGGCCATACGCCGTAGATCGACGATACGCATGTAATTTTCAAGACGTGCAGATATATGCCTCGGTTGATGTAATATTAAATCTGGTAAACCATTTGTAGGTGGTAACGAATTTCCACGTGTTATAGATGTGTGCTGTATAGAAAACGGTAAAAAAAAAAAAAAAAAAAAAAATAAAAAAACAGATTTATATCAAATATCAGTTTCTCAGAGGACGCATTGCAACGAAAAAAAAAAAAAAAATTAAAATTTTCACATCGAGAAATTAAAAAGACTTACCAAATTCGGAGAGAAACTTATGTGTAGATGATGCATACGCGAGGGCATTATATGAACATGATGCATACGCTGAGATATTTGTGGATGTGTATCATAATGATACATATGATGATGAACGTGTTGATGAACCGGTATTGATGTCATCGCATCCTGAGAAGGTTCCATTTCTTCTACATCGCTTAAATGGTTTACCTGTATGTGTGTGTATGTGTGTGTGTGTGTGCGTGCGCGCGCGTATATATATATATATATATATATATATATAAAATAAATAAATAAATAAATAAATTAATAAAATATATATATATACATATATATATATATATATATATATATATATATATATATATATATATAAACATGATATATATATAGGTATAAGTATTATCATATTCTTTTTGATTTTTTTTTTACCATCATAGGCGGTGCACAAGTAGGAGAAAAACTTGGTGGTGCTCTTGCTTCTGGATGACTGTAAACGGTCGGTTGTTGGGGTGGCGGCAAGACTCTAGACGGTAATACTCTTGGTGGCATAAGGGTAGGAGGCGCGATATAATTTTCACCAAACGTAACGGCATCATTTCCGTTGCAATGATTACTCGAATGGATATGAGTCGGTGCAAAACAACTTCCATAAGCATGCTCGTGCTCCGTGGTTTGGTTCATGTGCGTAGTATTCGATGACATACAACTGCAATTTAAGAATAGAAAGATTATTAATATTATTAATTTATAACAAGGGTATAACGCGCGTATATAGAAAATTTGGAAGAAACAAACAAAACAAAAAGAAAAAAAAGAGAAAAATGAAACTAACACATGATGCGACGAAGATCTTGGATAAAGTCTTCTTCTGTGAACCTCTTGAACGCGTTGTTGACTCATCCATAATCTTTCTTGTACAGGATGCATACGAGAGGATGCAGTACATGTTGTTGCATCTATAAATATATATGTATATATATATATATATATATATATATATATATATATATATACATACGCATATATAATTTATAGAATTAAATATGTGAAAAAGTAAAACGAATTTTTACCTCCTAGCGTACTGTATCTCGAATGTAATGTTGGAGTTCGATGACGATAATACATATGTCGATTGTGATACATATGCGCTCTGCGATGTACAGCAGGTTCGTGTATGCAAATAAAGAACGTTTCAATTACGACATTGTAGTAAAATAAATAAGATATAACGTAGGAGATATATTTGTTCAAGATTTTTGAAAAGGTATTTAAACGTGTCCGTATCAAGACGAACGAAAAGATAACTCCCCTATCGTGTGAATGTTACAATTTACCTTTGAATGTGTTCTCCTGTCCATGTATTTACTGGATTGGTACATGACGTTGTTGTAGGTTGTGATTCTTCATCGGATTCTGCGGTTAGGTCAACAAAAGTGACCGTACGATTTCTTTCTCTGCCATTTTGTACAAAATTCTAGAAATAATAATTATAATATGCATACCGTTGTATGTAATGGGATAACGTCGTTAACGTAATAAGAAAAATGTGATGTATCTTTTCCTTACTTCATTACGATTTATAGTTTCCAGAACTTCTATAGATTCATCATCTTCGTCGTCACTATCACTACTTGATGACCAGTCCAATTGTAAATCCGGTGCCGATGGGGCGTCATCAACTTCTATTTTTGAGAAAATGTTTCATTTAATATAAATGGAAAGATCGTAAGCATGTAAAAGATCATACGTAATAATATCTTATAAGGTGCGTATTAATGATTACATACTTGATGAATTGGCAATATTTGTGTGTGCTTCTTGAGAATTTGTTACGGTAGATAAATCGGGACATAAATTGTTAGATTCATTGGCATTTCTATTTTCAACGGTCTGTATATGTTCTGGTGATTTTACGGAACTGTAAATAATGATAGAAAATATATATCTGTAGATATTAGAAATTACGGTCATTAATAGCTATCAATGTATTTATAAGCATGTTACCTGTTGGAATTGTAATAATCCGACATCCTAGATGGTCCAGCTATATTGAAGTTATCCACTTGTTGATCGGTTTTACTTTTTTGCTCATCATTGTCTTTTTTTTTATGCTTAACAGATTCATCCTGATCGTGTAAAACTCTTTTATGTCTATAAGCGTCGCCAGTTCTATCTTCTCTTACGCTACTCAATTGCCGCGTATCAGATTCTTTCTTAAAAGTTCTTTCTTGTTTGTTTTGCCACATATCGCTATTTAAAGTATCAGCTTGCCAATATTCGTTGGAATTGCCATTTGTATTAGATGACGTGAAGCTTCCGAACATAAAGCTATTTTGCGAATTAGCACGCGGCGTATCATTATATGATTCTATAGGTGCTACCTCAGATTCTTCGATGTCACTTTCTGCGAATAAATGTTCATACTCCATTTCATTTCCTAAAAAGATAGAAACGATAAAACTTCATTGTTTTACAAAAGAATAAAAAAAAATACACGATTTTTATGCAGACGTCATTACCAGAAGTAAAACGAGATTGTGGAGATGGATCGACCGTAGACGAGAATGCTGTATCAAATATATCGGCTAAGGACGTAGAATTAGCTTCTACCGAACTGGTCGTTGATTCTCCGTTGAATAGATCAGCCTGCTGTTCCTCTACTTTGGTTTTACTCCATAGATCTTCCGAATTTGAACTATCTTCCATTCTATAAAATAAAGGAAAAAACCTTAATACCATATCAAAGTTAAGCGATATATAGATAAATTGTTGTTAAACGTACTTTGCAAACGTTCACAGACAAAAGACCAGCTTTCTTAATTCATCTCTTTAGTTTTTATCTTTCATTCATAATATAACCAAACGTTAAGCACAGAACACGTATATCATCACATTTTATTATTACGTATAATGGACAGTAAGTTTATTGATTTTTTGTATTAAGTCGAATTACGATTTTTCCTTGTATATACTGGATCATTTCTATTTCTTTATCAATTTGGAAAGCACAGGGAAAAGTTATTAACGAGTACTGAAAATATAAATATTTAATTTCTATAATTTCACCCAAAAAGAGAGCAGTTCACTGTTAACTCCTTGTTCTATATAGAGAGCAATAACGATCAATAAAGTAAGACGAATCATGGCGCTGATATTAATGGAGAGATGGAACGTCGAAGAAAAAAAAAAAAAAAGAAAAGAAAGAATCATAAAGAAACATTTTGAGACTATATTTTTATAGATTTCAACGAGACTATACGCATTTACATTAATTATTATTATTTTCATAAAAGTACTTGATCCCTAAAGAAATAACTAGATTATGACAAATAACAAATGATAGTGAATCTGATTAACGTGATAAAAAAAAAAAGAAAAGGAATAAAAATATACCTTGCAGAGTCCTATAAAACGTGGAAAGTAGCTTTCACCATGCCATTTTCATCAAAATATGATTTAGTTACTCTACAAATTGTATTCCTCGTTCTACAACACTAGCATTGAATTTTTTTTTTCTACCTGTCTCTCTCTCTCTCTCACTCTCTCTCTCTCTCTCTCTCCCGCACCAGTTTGGTTATATCTAAATATTCGAGAGTCTACATTAGAATTTAGAAAAAAAAATGTAATGAAAACTTCTTGCGTGTCAATAATAACAATCAAAAGCGAAAATGAACTTGCGCGTACCGTTTCTTTGGTAATATACATTTGGCAACTATGATATCATCGAAACCGTGTGTAACTTTTATCATAAACGTGATATATTACGATAGAGAAGGATCTTACGTGTTATATGAAATTTCTTACCTCAATGAACTGAAATACCGACGTGAAATCGAGCCTCTCTTTTGGAATGTATCGAGCGTCGCGTTAGAATTGGTTAGAAGTTGTTCGTCAGGTATCGTCACCGTTCCTCGTGCGAATATGATGCCCACATTTTAATCAACCTCGAGATGTTCCGAAATTAAAACCTAGATGAGGGAGAGAGAAAATTTTTAGATGACCTGGAGGGGGAAAGAGAAAAATGAAAAGAAAGAAAAAAAGAAATCACTAAAAATAGAAATTTATCATCCACTCGCCACCATTCCCCTTATCCCCCTCTCCTATATGTCCGTCCCGGTGGTTAGGATTTTTATTTTTATAAATTTATTTATTTATTTATTTATTTATTTATTTATTTATTTATTTATTAATATTTGTTTTTAATTTTTAATTCGGGAAATACAATGCGCGTTGTCATCGTTTATCGATATCTTTCGATAAATCCTATTATAAGCATATGTACACACACACACATATATATATTTATTTATGTATTTATTTATTTAATATGTTATAACAGTATTAAAATAGTAAAATTTAATTATTACTTTCGAAAGAATTAAAACGAATCAGAAACGTTTTTTATTTTCCTGGTTTTTTTTTTTTTTTTTTTTTTTTTTTTTTCTCTTAAATACCCCATCGTAAATCCTGTTAGCGTGCGAACGAATTGCAAGACTTTAGTTATTTGATTTTCTTCCATTCTCGCTCGTTAATTTTTCACGCATTGTATACTCGTGATATTTAGTTATCGTTCTTTTAAAGACATACATACATATACATATATATATATGTATGTATATATATATAATTCCAATAATCTGGCGTGCAGGGATCTTCGATAAAAAAAAAAAAAAAAAAAGAAAGAAAGAAAGAATTAAAAAATTAGAAAAAAGAAAGGAAAAACATTCTAAGCTTCCAACTTTTCATATCCATCGGCTTATCAGAACGTTAAGGGGATAGAAAAAGGGTGGTAGCAGCAGAACGATGGACAAAAAGAAAGATGGGTTAAACGTTGGGACGTCCCTAGAAGAGAAATTGCGAAAATAATAAGGGTCTCTCAAAGTTTTGCCTAATGTGATCTATAACGTAAATAGTTCTACGGGTGTCGCGGATTAATTCTTTCGTCGAAAAAGAGAACGAGGACATCGAGACGGGGATGATCGGGGGGGATATATCGTGACGATCGTTAAGAGAAATGAAACCCGCGCGGAAAAGCAACCCCTTCGGATAACCGCGGAAATTAATAATAATACGTTCAGGGATACGACGAAGATCTCGGGTAGTCGACACGATAAAGAGTCGTTTTCGTAAATCGATTTACGCGAAGAAAGATCGGAGATAAACGCATTAAAAGATCGAAGAATTCGGTGGTAAGCGCGTTGCGTCTAAATAAAAATGGCGGAAGGTATCGCGGGAAGACCGATAAATTCGAGGTCGAAACGTTTCGATCCGAGAGAATATCGACGAGAAGTTAAATCGATCCCGTTACTGTGGACAAGGGGTGATGATTTCTTCTGCGTTTTCGAGAAGGTCGATTTTCGTAATCGTTGCGAGAAGAAATATCGGAGATAAATGCATTAAAAGATCGAAGACTTTGGTGGTAAGCGCGTTGCGTCTAAATAAAAATGGCGGAAGGTATCGCGGGGAGACCGGTGAATTGAAGGTCGAAATATTTCGATCCGAGAGGAAATAAACGAGGATTACTTTACGTTTACTTTATGGGAATATTTCGACGATGACACGGCGAGATATTTGATAAGATTTTTAATCAGGGACACGTCATTCCAATTGGACGACGATTAATCGGCAATGATTTTATATTTATGCTCGACGACGACGACGACGACGACGACGATTCACAGCGCATGTACGAACGAAGTACGTAGGAATTATTTGAAGAAAAAAAAAATTTTTTAATTATTCCAACGTCAAGATATCGATCGATTTGAATCCCGGAATGAAAAAAATTGTGGGATCGTTCGAGAACGGGCTGGTTAAAAGATAACGTCCGTACAACGAGGAAAAGGACTTCGGAAAAATATTGCGCGTGCCGAATCGATGATCATCGAGAATGAGATATTGGAAAAATTTATTGGCAAATTTATGGACGATATATAAACGAAAAATAGATATAATTGTTTTTCGTTAATATCGCCGAGAGGACATTTATCGAATTAACATTGAAATATTTTTTCTAACGTTGTAAAAAAAAAGAATACAAAAAGTATACACAAAAAGCGAATCGAATTTATCGAAGGATTTTATAAGGTTTTTTTTTCGGACCATCATAGGAGTTTAAAGAAAAACGCCCACGTAATTATCAGCGGTGGTGGTGTACACGCACGCACACACGGATATTAATTTTTTATTTAATATTTTATATATACATATACTTATATTCATACATATATCACTGTTCATTTAAAAATCTAAAGAAAATCTTTCATTAAATAATAAAAGCTTATAGTTATTTTTACAATTTATTCTCTCTAATGCTCCACAAAGAAAGTACATGTACATTCGATTATTGTTTGTTTAAAAAATAATACTTATTTTTTTCGTTCTTATATAATATACCAAAAATTGACTAACTTCAGATATTGTAATGGTAATGACTATATAAAGGAGTATATTCATTTATATTCTAATATCTTTTATATTGCTAATTGTGTTCCTTTTTTTTCTGTTCTTTTTTTTCCTTTCCTACAATTAATATAGAATATCTAAATATACATAGGGGCTAAGATATATATCAAATATAGAGAAACACGCATGTTTATGTACTAAATTAATTAGATACATAATTGATTATGTCGTCGATAGTATCAAATACGGTACGGCGCGTTTTAGTTTACTTTAATAAATTAATTGAGACAATCCTTTAGTATATTTTCAAGTACTTCTTTATTTCCCGGATATATTTTGGAGGTCTCTTCGTTCGGTACATAATGTGTCCCTTTAAAATAACTAAAGTAACGTCCAATCTCATAATGATTTACCAATCTTGGCTTTGAAGGAAATGATAAGCATTCTGTTAAAAGGAAGATAAGAATATCGTTTATAACAAGTGATTATACTTATATAATGCATTTCAACGATCATAAAATATTATATCTACCTTGAGGTATGCAGCGTGATGATCCGTCATCGGCAAGAGCATTGTAATATGGTTGATCGAAATTTGCGCTATCTCCTTCTGATTGATTAAGCCTATCGAAAAGATTGGATGGCATATCCCATCCTGTTATCACGCACAAATTATTGTCAGTTTTATGGGTCATTATTAAACCAACGGCATATTTTACATTTGGCGTCCTCCATTTCGGTTCGGTCTCTTCCTAAAAAAAAAAATGATAGTAGAGAATTCCATTGAATTCTGTTCATTCGGTATGCACGATCTTCGTGCTATAGTTGAATAAATCTAATTGAGATATCGGATAATTAACATACTTCGAGTTTACGATGCTTCTGAAGCAATAGCAATGCTGGTTGAATAGAACTTTGTTGTCCCCTCATTTCTAAATCCTAAAATGTCAGATTAATTCGGCGTGAAATGAAAATATAACATTTTCTTTAGAGATTAGAAAGAAAATGTCAAACTTCAGTTAACCTTTTGCATATTCTGCAAAATTATCACAAATTCTGATACATCCATCCGATTCATCAAATAAAAATGGCTCAACTGTAGAACAATTTCTATGTCGTGAGGCTTCATCATGTGATGTAATTCTAAAGCGGAACGTATGCGTGCTGCTCTACCATTTAAATGGATGTGTTGTCTTGCCGCTGTATATAGATTATATGCCATTCTTTTTACAACCTTTTAATCAATGAAGAACATGTAAATATATTATACATAACGTAGTAAGATTATTTCTTTTTTTTTTTTCAATCTATTGTGTTGAAAATTAGATTTAGAAAAAAAGTGCATAATATAGACCTCTACGGCAGTTGCAGGACTATGTGCATTGTACTTTGCTATCGGACATCTAGAAATCCCATTAATTCTAGGGCAATCCTCTCTAGTTAAGAATTGACCATCATTAAGCACATCAATATAAAAGGATTCTATACTTTCTGGTTCTGGAACATTACTGAAAGAGAAGTTACGAATTCGTAAAAAATTTTTTCAATGTAACATTAATTTCATTTTATTTTAAGACACCATTATGATAAGTAATTTGAAAATTAATAGTTACTATTTTTCTTTCCATCGTAAGAGGAAATGTGATGGAAAAATAACAGGCTCGCATCGTACTCCAAGTCGCCTTGCTACACTTTCAAATATAATTGCTAAAATCATTGGAATTCCATGTTTACGTTCCAAAACCTACGTTCGACAAAAATATTATTTTTTTAACGAATATATTATATGATATATATATATATATATTATCTCTATTAAAAGACGTACCCTGTCGATAAATGAATTTTCTGAAGAATAATACATTTCGCTGTTGCCATAGAAACCTAAATTCTGGAACAGTACTTCGCATAGTGCTTCTATGATCTGCCTTGTTTCTGAAGTACTCCATTGATTATCATCGATATTTTTACGTTTCCAAATTAATAATATTTCCGCAGGTAATGAAAATATAGAATGATTGGGGTGCATTTCATATAATACATTTTTTGTTTGATTAGCTATATCATCGAGTAACGAGGAAATATACGAATAAGGAATATGTCGTTCCGGTTGACTCCACTGTGCTACTATAGTTGCACCTTTTTCTAAAATTTGTTCGTCTGATGGAAAATGAATAAATCTTTGCCATTCTATCGTTAAATAATTCTGTCTTAAATATCGAAGAACTATGAAGGCGTAATATCTATGTGTTAAATTACTATCTCTGTAAAAAAAAAAGCGAAGGCAACACGTTTAAAGAGGTATAAAAAAATGTATCAATCAAAAGTAGCGTATGTATGGTATAACTCACACAGCAGGACGGTTGATAAGATTGATTAGTTCATCAACGAGAAAATGATAACTCGATTTATGAGCGCCTTGTTCTGGACGGAAAAGTGGATCTAAATATCTTAATTCAGAATGAGACAATCCTTGCCTCTTGTAATGTTTGGAGGACATTAGAGACAACTGATGCATCAAATTATTTCTTATTTTAATGCTAATTTGTATTTCATTTAACCAGTTAAATACGTTTAAATCGACATTACTTTCTTTGTAATGTTCCTTCAAAAGAGGCCATCTATAATATAATAATAATAATAATAATAATAAATAAATAATATTAAATAAAAAGTAATATTTTTGAGATATTAACAGGTTTTCAAAGGGTAAATATAATATTAGTAATTATAGTATTAGCCAATGGTATAATACCTTTGAAAGTATTTAACTCTCCACAATTTATTGTTGTTTTGGACAGTTCGATATAAATGCTTGCATGTCATTGAGAATCTGGCAATATCTGTAAACGTAATATTCGGATCTTCTAGGATACATTCAATAATTTCTCCTGGTATAAGTGTCACAACATTTGCAGCCATTTTTCTTGTCGTATCTTTTAAGATAATGAATTAATAAAAAAAACCGCAACAATTCAATGCCCATTTATTTCATCCACTGCACTGATTTAAAAATGACGTATACTGGTGAAATAAAATAAATCTATACGTAGAGGAGTAAACATTTTCTAGCGACACAAATACCAAATATTACTAGCTCGAAATAGTTCTATGAAGCTTATTAGACAAAACAGATGATCATCAATATATCATGACCATCAAGCGATCAAGAGGAGGATCGCGTTATCGGCCATAAGTAAGATTTACTTTTTATTTTTTTTTTATGTTTTTATTAATTTCAATTTCAACAAAGAATGGCCTTGGAAATACCATACGTGTACATGCATAAATATTGTAATATATGCTTATCAGTTTGATTGAAAAAGTAAGGTAAGGTCACATGATCAGGGTTAACCAATAAGAGTTTCTTATGAAATCTCCAATCAAATGAGAGCAGCCATGTTAGTTATTTCGTTCGCGCGATATCAAATGGCATCACTTTGTTTGTATCCGTCAGAACGAACGTATCGTAGCTCGTATATTTTTCATCTAAATTAATAATACGTAAGGAGCATGTATAATTAATAAATTTTTAATAAACGTTAAATTATTTTTTTAAACGTCATTGATTTTATTTTATTTTTTTTTCTTTTTACAATTTATTTACTTACCGACGGTCGATGATCATGGAGCACGTAGCTTAAATTTTCGATTCTTATTTTCGATTTTCGAATATTATTTCTTTCTTTTTTCTCACGATTTAACAATTTTAAAGGATATCAAGAACGAACATATATCTGGGGAAGAGAAAAAAATATATATGCGATTGATGTTTTATTTGGTTATAAAATTAAAAAGATTTATGTGTACGAACGACGCATAAATATTTGCATCAATAGCTGCAAATGTTGCGAGAAACAGGTCGACAGATGGCGCTGCTAAACGACGAATATACGTGAAGGCAATCCTTCGTTATATCGTTCGCAATTATTTATAACTAATTATTCGAACTATTTTATTACCAAGAAAAGAAAAAAAAAAGAACAGAAAAAATGATCTCACATATTCGCGTAATAATTCGTTGAAATCTTTAAAATATAATTCATTGAGGATAATTCGAGGGCGAAGAAGAGAGAAAAAGAAAGTACCCCCTCCCCCTCCCCCCAAAAAAAGAAAGAAAGAAAAAAAAATGAAGATTCATTTCGAAATAAAATCTACGTGGACTCACCTTAACGTCGTGGCCGCGTCACCTGTCAACGTGCGATAACAGCTTTATTGTTTGTGCTTGTCATTAAAGAAATAAAAAGAAGTATGTATATCCTCGTGTGGAGGGGGGCTCGGAGTAATACATAACCATGTACATATCTACATAATCCATCTTTAGGCTTGTGATTATTATCATCGTAAGATAGTCAATGTTTGATTTATTTCACGTTGGAAGTTAAGTTTAAGTTTAAGAAGAAAGAGAGAAAGGAAAAGAGGGAGTAAAGGAGAGAGCGACAGAGAGAGAGAGAGAGAGAGAGAGAGAGAGAGAGAGTGAGAGAGAAATTGACAGAGAGAAAAAGAACAAATTAATTGATTTTTCAAAAGAAGATATTATAACCATGGTGTACTCTTCTGTAATCTAATGTCATTGCAGAACGACGATATTGTCCTTGGCTGTAGTATGCATCATTTGGAAAAAGATAAACGTATATAAACAGAAAGTGCGGTTGGGGGCGGGGGGTTGACTAAGAAGAAGAAGAAATAAAAAAATAAAAATAAAAAGTGCAAGTTTGTGAACGGAATCGTACGAAAATTCGAAGAAGGAAATTTTTCCTAATTTCTTATCGCGAATGAAGGAAGAGAAATGACGATATCCATCGCATGTTTAGTAAGTCGATTATCTTGTAAATATTTTATTCGATTAGTGTCCCCAATCCTGTAATGACGGTGCAATGCTTAGCTTCTTAATGTGTTAGTGACAAATATTAAGCCGTGCGTAGTATTCGTAGTTTCTTTTATTATAAAACTTATATACGAACCAATGGAAAACGATTCTCCATCGCGTAAAACTGTCAAACGTCATTACTAAGCGGCAAATTTCAAATTGTACCGATCGTATTTTTTTCTTTCTTTCTTTTTTTTTGTAGGATCTTTGTTCTTCGCGATACAGTTTTTCTTTTGTCTTTTTGCTTTTTTTTTCTTTTTTGTTTTTCTTTCTTTCCTTCTTCGACGGTCAACCGGATTAATTCGATTAAGGTAATTTATAGGTTAAGTTCTCAATGAACGGTGGATAAAAGGATTAGAAAAGATGTTGTTATATTCTTTAAGTTGTATTTTTGTTTTATTATTATCATTGTTGTGTCGTTGTTATTGTTATTATTACTATTACTATTATTATTATTATTATTATTATTATTGTTACTACGTACATAGAACAATAGAAACGATCAAACTTTGACGTACATATATCGTTTGTGTTTATCATTAATTTTTGTCATTTTTATGTCTAATTGCATTATTTCATGGATAAGAAGCTTATAATTAGTGCACGTATATTATTTATATATATATATATATATGTTATCTGACAAAGTATTTAGTATTGATCTGCCACAAGAGAAATGTAAAATTTTTGACGTATAGTTCGATAATTTTTTATTTTGACATTTTTCGCAGTAATTGATAAATAACATGTCATTAGTTCTTAGGTCGAAGTTATTAATTTATTCTTGAAAGAACTTTTAGAATATTTTGAAGGTTATATTGTTAGATGTATCATCTTTGAATTTTACTTCACTCGTTTTTCATTTAATAACAAATGCTTTTATATGATGTCGGTACTATGTAGGTGTAATGTTAATTATTACAGCTGTAAGTTGTTGTATTAATTATTATAACATTTTTGTTTTATCAGTGAAAACATAAGACATGGTTTGGATGTAGTATATCCGATACACTGGCAAGTATGTTTAATGCAGAGCCTGAATCTGTCTCTGAGGGTTGGCATACATACGAATTACCTAGCACAATGATCCCTAATGCAAGCTCTGGAATGGACGACGACGATCATTTTTGCAAGCTTATATTGTATAAAGAGATTAAGGATTCCAGGTATGAGACAGTATTGAAGAAAAGTACATAATCATCGTATAACTTGTAGTATTTTTCAGAGTTCGTATATGGGATGTTATAATACTAGTGCCGAATTTATTATTTCTTCTATTTATCGCTATAAGATTTAACAGAGCAAGGCTTAAATTACGTGCAACGAGTAGTCCAATATTTTTAGCATTTTATGGACTTGTTATTTGTAACGTCGTTATATCGGTAATACGGTGTGTCGTGTCAATGACGGTTAACGCCGCAGCTACGTTTGGTGGTAAAGCGGACAAAGTGCTTTGGGTTACGGTTAGATTTTTTTTATTATCTACGGAGATGAGCGTAGTAATATTTGGTTTAGCTTTTGGTAAGTTCATTTTTATTATTAACTTAAGGAATAGAGTCGCTGTCTTTTTTTTCTTTTTCTCTTCTTTTTTTTCAAAATCTAAACTTGCATTATTTTTCAGGACATTTGGATAGTCGATCGAGTATTCGTAGAGTATTACTAGCCACATCTTTTATCGCTTTAGCGTTTACTATAACTCAAGGAACTTTAGAATTAGTTTTACCAGACGACACATTCCATATTCCAAGTAGAGACTTTTATGTCTTTGGCCATGGTGGTATGATGTTTTGGTTTTGCAGCAGTCTCGTTTTTACTACGGTAATATTTCCTTCGTAATAAATGTTTTTTTACGTTTATACTTATTTGCAATTTATTTTCATTGGAAATAATTATATTTCTTTAGATATATCTTTTTATATTGATATTACCGTGGACACGATTAAGAGAGCGTTTAGCACTTCCAAGTAAGTTGAAAATTGATTGTCTCGATGTAGTATAATGTCGAATATAGATATCTTAATGACGTGTTGTTATAGCACGGAAAAGTTTTTACGTTTATGCGGGTACTTTGGCCACGATGGATCTAGTACAATCAATTGGTGCAGGTTTTTTAACTTACACACAAAATCCTGTTGGACTGTGCATCGTAGATTTTACCGCAGCAGTCTATTTAACTCTCTTCACGCCATTGGTATATCACACTTTCCTATCAGAATTCCTTGGGTAAGTTTTCGTTCTCATAGAACTTTTTTATTAATTTTCTTTTTTTTTTTTTTTTTTTTTTTATGTTAGTCCTGGGGATTATTATATGGAAATGTAATTTATCGTTCTAGCGTCTCGCAACCTTCGATAATGTTCTCTTACAAAGCACAAGTTGACGATGCAATGGACGAGGATACTGTATCGCTCCCTCATCAACAGAGTTTCTCATCGTTAAAAACTGACAGCGATTACATCTATCAGGTCCATACTCCGTCTATTCACATGCCCCTCTATGATCCTCAGGCATCATCCACTGCAATGCATAGGACTTCTCTGTACTCCTTAACATCTGCGAAGGATTCTAAATATAATAATACTACTAATCCTTATGAGTCGCAGGTCACGTTAAATAGATCATTTGGTATTAAAAATTTCGCTAGACGTTTTAGTGCAGAGAAAAGTATAAATGATTTAGCGCATTATCCTTTGACTAAGTCGGACAGTGTAAGTCGTATTCAAAAGGGCTCGTTGGATATTAAATTTTATAATCCGATGTTAAAAAGTGACTCGTCATATAAAACTAGACTCGGCACGGCCAAGAGCGTATCCAATTTAATATCGTCCGCAAATACAGCCAGTAATTTTATTTACAATCCTCGAATAAATAGCAGCAATTCGAATCTTTTTTTTCCAACGAAAAAAATTCATTCGGAGAACGCTTTGACAGTTTTTACATCCTACGACAAAGATCCATCGAATGACGACTTATCAGTTAAGTATAGAAAGAACGAAGCAACCGATAAAAATTACAAATCCTTTTCTGAAAAATCATTAGACATTTTAGATTCTCCCCTTTTAGGCGATGACAGATCGCAGAATATATTAAATAATGATAGTTCTATTAAAGGTAGAAGCGAAATTAGATTACCAAAGGATAAAGATTTAGAATTTATTCGAAGTAAATCGGAAGACCGTTTGCTCGATATTTCGGATATTTCGAATGTAAAGAAAAATCTAATATCCGAGACCGTGCCCTTTTCAAAGGCCAGCATTTCTAATATTAATAACGACGTTTCGAAGAAAAAAGAATCTCCTGGTTTAAATCAATATTTGTCGTCGTTGACGTCAAACAAATGTGAGAAACCTATTAAAGAGCAATCTAAATCTTTATACATGCAGACGGACTCTTTGTAAATAATTTATGTACTAACTTTTAGACGACTATATCAGGATTTTAATATATAGTTTGTATATAGTAGTAAATAATCTCATGATTATACATATATATAAATTTCAATATATATATATATATATATATATATGTGTGTGTGTGTGTGTGGGTATTGAAATTTATATATATATATATATTGAAATATCGTAGTATAACAGGTTAATTGGTATTTAAGTATAATTTAAAAAAAAAAAAAAACTATTAGTATCAACGAGATGTCAAATGCGTTTGAGAATTTGTATACACGTGTGCGTTATTGTATGTGTGGGGGATGCGCATTTGTGTATATATATATATATATATATATATATATATATATATATATATATATAAATACATACAGCATGATTATAGGAAATGCTCTTGATTAAAAAAAATTTAATGTAGTCTATATATGCACTTGGTTTTAATTTATTTATATATGTGTATAAGTATACTTATATAACTTGGTTATGCCTATTAATTAACACATTTATTTTATTTTGACGATGAAAAACCATTCGTATCCAACCAAAGCGATATAATAAAAACGAATTGGTCGTGTGCGCTTATTCTTTTTCTTTTCTTATTTTTTTTTTTTTTTTTTTTTTTGTTCTGTCTCCGTTTATCATTCAATCACAGAGAAAAAGTTCTTGTTCGTTCCATGCATTAGTAAAAGCTACGCTTTGCGCCGGATGCACTACTCTCTGCTTACTCTATATCACACGCAATTAATATCTAAAATATTATCCCTACAAAATTTATAATCCACATTGTTTATATATCTGCCACACGCATAGATAAATTTGTTGTTCCTAATCAAATTGATTATATATATATATATATATATATATGAAATTTATTAGCAAGAATAATGATTAAGAGAACGTAAGTTTTATTATGGATAGATTTCTCTTCTTCTTTTTACAGAATCACAGTGTTTACGACTCTACCCAATTCGACACGAATACAACACCGGTGAATCCATTGTATGCGGCATCTCTACAGAGTCCTGATAGCATTACCGGTTACAGTATAGACAGTCAAGAGGCGCAGAATCAAACCAATGGTTATCAGCAATGAAGTAACACAACGTCTTTAATTAATCCATAAAGATAATCAATATATATAACACGAACAAAAATTCAATTGGATCCGAATGGATCCGAAGTGGTGAAGTGAAGTAAGGGAAAGAAAGAAGTACCACACAAAAGAGGGGAAAAAAAAAGATTAGAAAAAGACAAACCAATTTTATCTTAAGTAAAGAGGAGGAGAGAGCTTCGTAAAAAAAAATCCACTGCAAAAGTGTTCCAAACGATATTCTTCACTATCCTGGATAGGTTCCTTGCGAAGAGGGATATAGGAATGGGGCGTTGTTACAAATTTTTTGTAACGCAATAGTTAATGCATAAGATTCTATCTGTATAAAGTATAAAAAAAAAAAAAAAAAAAAAAAAAAAGAAAAGAAAAAAAAACTCATTGAAAGAATTCTAGTCGTTCTTGAACAAAACGGAGAAGAGGAATGAATGAATGAATGAAAAAAAAAAAAAAAAAAAAAAAAAAAAAAAAGAAAAAAAAAGAAAACGAAAAGACATAATTTCGGGGCCGTAATAATTTACTTTTTAGGCTCTCCCTGTGATAGGACATGAATGTATTTATAAATAATTCATGACGATGACGACGACGACGACGACGACGATAATGACGATGATGATGATGATGATGATGATGATGACGATGATGAATGATGATGATGATGAATGATGAATGATGATGATGATGCATCATAAAAAAGAACAATCGTAAATCAGAAATTAAAAAATTTACATTATATAGGAATTTAGGCTATACGATATAACGATACTTTTATTATTCTTTCTTAAGCCGATTGAAAGCCAAGAAACTAATGATCCATGTATATTTAGATATAGTTTTTTTCGCGTCTCTCTCTCTCTCTCTCTCTCTCTCTCTCTCTCTCTCTCTATTTTAAAGAATAGATCTGTATAGATAGGAAAAATCCAAAATGAACAAAAAAAGCGAGTGTGACATTTTAGAGAAATGATTGATCGTGTTTAATATAATCTCGTACTTAATGCACGAAACGAAAAAGAAAGAAACGAACGAACGAACGAACGAACAACCAAAAAAAGGAAGGAAAAAGAAAGAAAGAAAAAAAAAAAAAGCGAAAACACATGCAACGCGTGTAAGCACGTTGGAATTTGATTTCTAATCTCA
>OU964964.1:9825109-9827609 GCA_918808275.2 Dolichovespula sylvestris
TATTATTATTATTATTATTATTATTATATTTTTTTTCTCGCAAACAAGTGTATTGTATATACCCATAGGATATAAATGTGTGTGTGTGTGTGTGTATGCGCGCGCGCGCGTATTGACGTCGTCATTTTTTATTCATATCTCATATTTTTTATATACATCATATATACATACTATATATATATATATATATATATATATATATATATATATATATATTTATGGTCAATTATTTTCTTGAATATTTATTTATATACGAATCAAAAATCCCGATATCATTTATTTTCTAATGATATATTACTTACGTATACCATGACAAAGTAATAATCAAATATATATGTGTATATATATATATATACATATATGATGCAAGAAAATAATTGGCCATAAATGACGATATCAATACGATCGACGTCACAGGATTACGTCAGATAAAACGAACGATTTTTTCTCGTCGTTATTAGCTTCTAAACAAAAAAAAAAAAAAAGATAATAAAAGAAAAATAAACGCATCCCACACACACACACACACGCATGCACACATGCATGCACACGCGCACGCACACGTACATAAACTCTCGATTTCTACGAAGAACTTGACGTACTATTATTCGAGAAAGAGGAAGAAAAAAAAAAAAACAGAGAAAGAGAGAGAGAGAGATGATTCTTCCTTCATTCTTCGATGATGATCGGCCTCTTACAATTTATTATTTCGAAAATAATTCTATTTTGGTAATGTTGAAGGAGATCAATAAAGAGGATTGTTAGGACGTACGAACGGACGATCTATCTATCTATCTGTCTATCTATCTATCTATCTATCTATTAATCTATCTATATCTATTTATCTATCTAATCGATGTTGTAATAAAATAAGACGGAGAATAAAGTCGTACGACATTGTGCGTTCATTCGCGCGGCAATTCAATTGACCCAATTATTTGTGTGAGAGAGAAGAAATAAGATATATGTGTGTAGGATAAATAGAGTACCTAACAGAAGGAGAAAGGGTTATACGTTAATCGAGCGGATAAATTTACACATGTCTCTAAGCGGACATACGCATAAACGCACGGAGACACACACGCACGAAGTGATAAATAATTATTGATATTAATATGAAAGGAATACAACGAGACAAGAAGAGCAACAAACGCAAAAAAAAAAAAAAAGAAAAACGTCGAAATATTAATTAATTGATTAATAATCGAATAAACGAATGTATACACGCATGTGTATGTATTTATACATACATACATAATCTAACATTCTAGGTGTATAATACAAGTGAATGTGAGAAACGTGAGATAGGAAAAAATGAAGGAATTTTTTTTAAATAAAGTTAACGATATATATATATATATATATATATATATATATATATATATACAAAAGAAACGAATGAAAAAAAAATTTGAATTTGAAAAATATAACGATATATATATATATATATATATATATATATATAAAACGATTGAAAAATTTTGATGCAACAACTAACGCGAACGAACAATAATGTACGCTGTGCGATCGTACTATTATTATTATTATTATTATTATTATTATTATTATTATTATTATTATTATTATTATTATTATTATTATTATTATACGTATGAAAATATGCGTATTGGGATAGTTCGTAAGAGGAACAAAGTTAGACGGAGAATAAATAGTGATATTAAAAATAAAGCACAAAAATCGATCCAAGAAAAAAGGAGTCAACGCAAATTCGAACGTCGTAATCTATATTTGATATAACACGCGCGCTCACACACACACACACACACACGTGTACACATATTTATATAAGTACTTGTACGTCAGTACGAAATTAAAGATAGACGGGAAAGAAATAGTAATATAAAAATAAAGTAAATTGATCTAATAACGGGAGTCTCTATGCAAATCCGTACGATGCATCTAACACACACACACACACAAACACACAAATGCATATACTAATCTATATAAATACTTGTACGTTCTTAAGAAGTACAAAGATAGATGGAATAGAAATAATGATTTATAAATAAAATCAATTGATCCAAGAGAGGGAGCTAATGCAAATTCGAACTTTACTATCTATACAACTATCACAATTTGTACACAAATGCACACACACATACGTTAATAGGATTAATCTATACGTATGGTATGAAATGAAGATGGACAGAGAGAAAAAATGAAATTAATTTATATATATATATATATATATATATATATATATATATATATATATATATATATATAAAAGAGAGAGAAAGAATAAGAGAGAGAAAAATGTAAACGATCGACGAAAGGAAGGAATTACCAAAGAAACGTCACGATCTCAATTAAAAGTGTTCGACGTCGTATCCGTACCACGAATGAATCTATTTAATCGTTAAGCGAGTAAGGAAGAGAGAGAGAGAGAGAGAGAGAACACCACGTTCCGAGATTCCGTCTCGTTGACAGGATTTTTACGCGTCACAATCTTCTGAGTCATTCACGACGCGTAAAA
>OU964964.1:9835109-9845109 GCA_918808275.2 Dolichovespula sylvestris
GTATGCAGATTTTTTTGTTTTTTTTTTTCGTCCCTCTATTTCTCTCTCTCTCTCTCTCTCTATATATATATATATATTTCTTTCTTTCCCTTTTTTCCCTTTTTCTGTGCCTTTCAACTTAATTGTTGTGCAAGGATTTTTTTTTTTTTTTTTTAAATTGTATCGCGCGACAGTATGCGGATTTTTCTGATTTTTTTTTCATCCCCCTATTTTCTCTCCCCCTCTCTCTCTCTCTCTAAATATATATATATATATATATATATATATATATATATATATCTTTCTCTTCTCCTTATTTCCCTTTTTCTGTGTCTTTCAATGACACGTGTCAACGAGAGAGCAAGGCGACGCGAGGCGATTTTGATTGGTCCACGTGGACCGATCCTAAAATTGTCGGTTATCATCCGTTTTCATTGACGAGTTCTCCTCTACGCCCACGTTATGTTGGATCATACCTTTTGGTTTGTCCCTGTTAGTTAGGGTACTGATCGTGCTTGATAAAAAGGTAGAGAAAGGGGATTGCACGAGAGAGACAGACAGACAGACAGACAGACAGAGATAGATAGATAGAGAGAAAGAGAGAGAAAGAGAAAGAAAGAGAAATCGTCCCTCTTTCTCTCTCTTATTTTTATTTTATTTTTCTTTTTTTTTTTTCTTTAAATAGAAATAAAAAGATTGAAAGTGAAAGAGAAACAGAGAGTGATAGAGAGAGAGAGAGAGAGAGAGAGAATAATATTTTTAGACGATAATAATGCGTTCGTTCTCGATCGGCATGAAAGGAAAATGTGGAGATACATTGAAGAGAGAGAGAGAGAGAGAGAGAGTGGAGTGAGGTGTGGGGGTGGGGGGAGATAGGGTGGAGTGGGATAGTCGCTGGGGGAGTCGAAGGAGGAGGTGGTGGCGAGGGGGAGGGATAGACGTAAAAGGTAAGTAAGTACTGAGAACGGTTTCTGGTTATTCATTACTCCGGGGGTAGAGGGTAAAGAGAGGAAGAAGTTGAAGAAAGAAAAAAATAAATAAATAAAAGATAGATAGATAAAAAAAAAAGGGATAAAAACAGAGAGAAGAAGAAGAAGAAGAAGAAGAAGAAGAAGAAGAAGAATAGGAGGAAGAAGGAGTAGTGGTAGTATTAGTAGTATAGGAAAATTGCGGGCGACTTCTATTTGTACCTATCATGACTACTACAATTAGGTTTCCCATATAGTATATCAAGGAGACACGAGGAGGACTGCGATGGAGTTCAAAGAGAAAGAGGAAGAGGAAGAATAAGAATAAGAAGAAGAAGAAGAAGAGGAGGAGGAGGAGGAGGAGGAGGGGGAGGAGGAGGAGGAGGAGTGGAAGAAGGGGTAGGAAGGGTAGGGAGGGTGGATGGATGTTGATAGGAGGGGATTGAAAGAGATTGTAAGAAACGAATGATAGAAGGATGAACGAACGAACGAACGAACGAACGAACGATGTTGAGGTTAAAGGTATTGGTGAGGAAACCCCACAGGGGGTGTGCAGAGAGACAGACAGAGAGAGACAGAGAGAGAGAGAGAGAGTGTGTGTGTGAGAGTGAGAGAATGAGTGGAGAGATCACTCTCCGATGAAAGGGTAGGATATATGTTTTTACGTGATAGGCGTTGACGAATACAACGAATACAACGACAAACGACAACGACAACGAGACAAGGACGAAGACGAAGACGGTGGTGGAACAGCGCGCCGACGGCGAACACCCGTTGCGAGGTGTCTCTCACTCTCTATATTAGACGCGGAACGTCGCGACGCCGCGGTCAGAAGAAAGTCGAACGCGTACGAGGGACGTCGGACAGAGACAGAAAGAGAAAGAGAGATAGATAGATAGATAGATAGATAGATAGATAGAGAGATAGAAAAAGAGAGTACCGATAGAACGAATTTTCTCTCTTAACTCTTCGATAGATTTATACGTAAATACATACATATACGTACGATTAAACCCTTGTTGTCGTAATTGTCGTCGTACAGTTGTCGGTCGTAATAACATTCGATTTCGATATTCGATATTACCGGTCATATCTCTAACCCTTCTTGCATCCTCGATCGTTGGATTAATCCCGCCAGGATATCCGCACTTCTCTTTGGTAAGTACACGAATTCAATCTTTCTTATATTCCGTTTCTTTTCTTTTCTTTTCTTTTCGTTCTTTTTTTTCTTTTGCTTCGTTGCGCGTCTTCTTCCATTCTTTTTTTTCTCTCTCTCTTTTTTTTTTTTTTTTTTTTTTTTTCTTTAATTCGTATATTCCATACGAGGCGATACCACCAAGCGTACGGATAAGACACGTCCGTGTAATTTTGTGTGCTGGGAAAACGAAAGAGTAGAGAGGAAACGTCGAATGATTATCGCGTTGAATGATTCTTACGTTGAATGATTATTCTCGATTGAATTGCTCGTACCGTCGGGTAAAACGAAAAGAAAAAAAAAAAAGAGAAAAAGTAATAGAAGAAAAAAAAAAGAAAGAAAGAAATAAAAATGAATTTTCTCGTACGACGAGAAATATCGTCTTGTATTTAGACACATGTGTATATATATATATATATATATTCGTAAGATCTTGCGATAAGATTCCAACTATGGGACAACGACTATGAGAGAATAAGAACGATAGAGAGAGAGAGAGAGAGAGAGAGAGAGAGAGAGAGAGAGATGGATGGATGGATAGAAAGAGAAGGAAAACGATGTGATTCCTCGTACTGGTTGCGAGGAATGACGTGTCCGACGAAACAAGATCGCGTCTTCGTTCTTCGTTCTCACCCTGAACGTTAACACCGTGCTTTTGCACGCAGCGACGAATGGGATCGGTTGGGTTGCCTTTGGGTTGGATTGGTTCGGATGGGTTGGATGAATCGAATGGTTGGGTTTTGAGGATCTTTGGGAAGAAAAGATTCTCAAAGATGGTCTCGTTTTTCTCTCGGGAGTTTCACTTAGCGAGTTTTCGTATCGGCCAGTTTGTCTGCTCGGTCGGTGTCCGCGTACCCAGCTGTCTGCCTAACCATAGGGCCCCTTCTCCTCCCCTTTCTCCTTCCCTTTCTCCTCCTCCTCCTCCTCCTCCTCCTCATCCTCCTCCTCATCCCTCCTTGTTCTTCGTCGTCATAATTGGTCCCTTTAATTCGGCTCAATTGCTCTTATTCTTTGTCACCGTCGCACTTACTCACCGTCCAACCTATACGATCGTCATCGTCATGATGATGATGATGATGATGATCATGATGACGATGATGATGACGACGATGATACCATCATTACCGTACGATGTTGGAAGAGGAAGACGAGGAAGAAGATACTGTTGTTAGCGAATCGACGAGGACGAACATCGAGGACGAGTTTCGTTCGTTCGAGAAAAAGAGATGGAGAGATAGATGGATAGAGATAGAGATGAAGCTAGAAAGAGAGAGAGAGAGAGAGAGAGAGATAGAGATAGAGGTGTCCCTTCAGTCTTTTGCTCTTTGCTACTCGTTCTAATCTCTCTCTCTCTCTCTTTCTCTCTCTCGTCTCTTACGTCTACGTCATTGTAACGTGATCTTGACCCGCTGACGGCTACGGACACGAATACTAACGTACGAGGAGGATGACTAGGTGGAGGTGGTGGAGGTGGTGGAGGTGGTGGAGGTGGTGGGACTCGTGTTTCATCCATCCGCGATTCGATTATGAGAATGGATAAACTTTTTAACGTTCGAAACCTTTTTGGAAATCGTTCGTTCGTGCCTTTCTCTTGAATTTATCTTTTTTTGTTGGTTGTTGTTGTTGTTGTTGTTGTTTTTTTTGTTCTCTTGCACGCATCTCCGAAAAGACACTTTTGACGACTTTGAAGGGGGAATTTCTTTTCCAATTTTTTTTTTTTTTTTTTTAAAGCGATCGATCAAGGAGAGGGACGAAAGGATACGAAGGTTCGTTCGTACCCTTTCTTTTTGTCTTGTATTTTGTTTCCTTTTTCTTTTTTTTTTTTTTTTTAACATTTTCGTCAAACGAACTACTCTCGTCAGATCATCGACGAGGATAGATATGAGAAGTTAAAATTACCGTTAAATTCGCGTTCGGATTTTTTTCTATCCATATTTTATTTTTTTTTTCTTCTTCTCCTTCTTCCTCTTCCTCTTCTTCTTCTTCGGATCATCGATCGCACGTTTATTAGGATTTATCATCGACGATGAAAATGAGATCGTCCGTATTGTAACGTTTTATCATTGACAGTTGGCGAATGGACGACAGATTATTTTTTGGCCGTTCTTCCTTTGCACGGGAACAAATTATTATTATTATCATTATATATCCTCGTCGTTTGGGAAAAAGAAGAAAAAAAAAAAAAAAACAAAACAGTATTCATGATCTTGATCGACAGAAAGAAACGAAAAAACGAAAAACGGAAAAAAGGGGAAAGTAAAAAATGCAAAAATGCAGAAAGAACAAAAAGGAACTAAGAGTCAATTTAGTCAAGTGAGTTAAATTCCTTCAATGAACAATGACTCCGCGCGTAGTAATATACGAGGATGAATAAGGATCGTCTAAAAATGCATAAATGCATGTATACATACATAAATGCATGCGTACGTACACATATATATATATACATACATACTTTGACTCTCGTTTACGCACAGTTGGCAAATCAAATAATAAATTATATCCTTATTCCGTGTACCTTCCACGTTTTAAATCATTATGAGATATACGGAAAAAATCCAATAGGACGGGGTATAATTCGTTCGAGAAATTCTTCGAGACATTAAATAAATGGGGGTTTGGGGATGGGTGCAGGGAGGGGGGAGGGAGGAAAAAACGATCGTTATGATTTTTACTCAAGAACTAATTCATCTCGTTGATGTCGTTTTTTTTTTTTTTTTTTTTTCTTTTTTGAATAATAAGGAGAGGAATGAAAGAAGGAAAGAGAGAGAGAGAGAGAGAGAAGAAATAGTAATTCGATTGTACGTAAAAAAAAATAATTTCTTTATCAATAATTACTAATCAACGCTAATATATTATATATTATATGGAATCAACGTTGTGTCCAAAATTTTCGTCGCAAATTTGACGAACAATAATAATAATAATAATAATAATAATAATAATAATAATTCGATTGTACGTCGAATGGTGGCAAATAGAGAAAAAGAGAAAAAAAAAAGCAATCATTTATAATTTTTATTAAATCGATTGATCCTTCGTTGATATATATATATATATATATATTTTTTTTTTTTCTTTTTAAATAGAATTACGATCTTTAATCAAACGCAAATTCTAATCAATTTAGGACATTTTTTTTCTTTTTTTTTTTTTCTTTTTTTCTTTTTCAACGTATCGTTTTCACAAACCTCTCCTTATCTCTTTATCATTTTCTTTATCAGTTTTGTCCTTGGGCCTCCCTCCTCTCTCTCTCTCTCTCTCTCTCTCTCTCTCTGGTCTTCTTCTTCCTCTTCTTCTTTTTCTCTATCTCTTCTACATTCTCCTTCCCTTTCTACACTTCCTGTTCGAACGATTCATATAACTCATGCGTTCATCACGTTCGAATTACACCTACGAGATATAACAACCTCTTCCTAGTACTACCGATCTTTGAAAGGTATGCCGATTTCCAAGCTTTGCTCCCACGATCTTCTATATCTTTTTATCTTTTTTTTTTCTTTTTATCTTTTTTTTTTTTCTTTTTATCTCTCTCTCTCTCTCTCTCTCTCTCTGTCTGTCTCTGTCTCTGTCAGTCCTTCTTTTAACTTTTTTGTAATAACAACTTTGTTGTATTCTAATTATATTTTATATAAATCTTGTTATCTTGTTATCTTTTTATTTTCTTTTTATCTTTCTACCTCTCTCTCTCTCTCTCTCTCTCTCTGTCCGTCCTTCTCTTAACTCTTTGCAATAATAACGTTGTCGCCTGTCACACTTTATACAAATAAGTAATAATATAATTGCAATAGTGTATTATCCAAATTAACAATGAACGATAATAATATTATATATATATATATATATATATATACAATTACATTGAAGTGTTTTTTAAAGTAAAAAATGAAAAAAAGAAAAAAAGAAAGAAGAAGAAAAGAAAAACTATGAATACCTCATCGAGAAATATTTGCCAATCGAAACGAAGCGCGCCAACATTATTATGAAATTTAAAAATATATTATTAATAAATGATATCGATTAGAGGTACGGTGCGTCGTGCGATGATGATTAATTTTTAACCAAAGTAAAAGAAAAAAAAAAAAAAAAAAAAACAAGAAAAAAGAGTACAAATAACACAATCTCATTCGCCAAATTTATCGTCGATATTCAACTTTACGCCTTATATATATATATATATACATCTCTTTGTTTATAATATTGCATCGTTAAGAAAGGAAGATTGAAAAAAAAAAAAAGAAAACAGAAAGAAAAAGTGATAAAAAGAAAGCAAAAAAAGAAAATAGAAGCGCGTTACTCGTGGATATCGAAATGATGAATGGAACAACGCCATTGCTGTTTATTGTTCCTGTAAGTAGGGACAGGTATAAGAAAAAAAAAAAAAGAAAAAAAAAAAAAGAAAAAAGAAAAAAGATATTACCAACGATTCCGACGTTACTCATCGCCACGTGCTGCTCTTCTTCCCCCGTCCCTCCCAATCCCCCACCTCCTCACCCCATCCTCCACGTCCGTACCAATCCAATACTTTATTACCCAATACGTACTTGAAAGAGTATCAATAAATATCGATACGGGTAGAGAAATACTTCGGTACAACGATCTTTACTGAACGCAATTGAATTTAAACGGAGTCAGACTGACAGACGGACGGACAGAGAAAGAGAGAGAAAGATAGATAGATAGATAGATAGAGAGAGAGAGAGAGAGAGAGAGAGAGAGAGATAAAAGTACGGAAGTCGATGTAAGAAGTGAGCGCTGTAGTCCGGTCTGTTAAACTATTAATTAATAGCCGACGAAAAGCAAGTATAAAGTCGATCGGTATATATAAGTTACCGATCCAGAAAGCAATCCTGAGAATTCGTTACGGAACTCGAAGGCGAACTACTTTCCGTTCTCTGGGAGGTTGCCAAGTTATTTATAGCGTACGCCTATAGCGTGCTATGGAACTGCAAAAGGAAATTCTCTTCTCTTCTCTCTCCTCCTCCTCCTCCTCCTCCTCCTCCTCACCCTACACTCTTGCCTTCTCTCCAAAGCAAACGACCGTTTTTACCTTTTCTCTCTTGCAAGACCTCGGGGCTCGGCCTCCTCGGCTTGTCCCTCTCTCTCTCTCTCTCTCTCTCTCGCTCTTTTCTTTTTTTTTTTTTTTTTTTTTTTTTTTAATTGTCGCACCAATAATATCGCGACGATATTGTTCTTTAAACCGACACTACTGATACTACTTGTGATTACTACTACCTGAGAAGGGTTAGATTTCTTTTGTTTCATATTTTTCTTTTTTTTTTTTAATTTTTTTTTTAATTTTTTTTTTTTTGTCTACTTTCGTACCATTTCTTTTCAATTTTTGTATCTTTTCTTTCAATTTTTTTTTTTTCTTGTATTCGTGTACCATTTTTTTTTTTTTTAATTTTCGTTTCATTTTTTTTTTTTAAGTTTTGTTTCTTTTTTTTTGAGGGAGGGAGAGAGAGAGAGAGAGAGATTAAGATGCGTTGTGGAGTGATTTTTCTTTCTCTCTTTTTTTTTTTTTTTTTTTTTGAATGCATTGTCAAGGAGAAACGTGAATCAACGTCTTGTTTTTTAATGATTAACTCTCATGTTAAAAATCGTTACCAGAATTATCATTAATTAATTGGAAAACCGTGAATATGTGTCATTCATACATATTTAAGAGATATTTGTAGAATGCATTCAATTGGAATATATATATATATATATATGTATGTATGTATGTATGTATGCATGTATGTATATAAATACTTAATATATAAATATATATCTCCAACTTTTAATAAAAAATTATATTGATTAATATATATTATATATAATTAAATAATTAATTAAAAATTTATAGTAAATATGTATATACATACATATATATATATATATAAATACAAACTATATACTTGCTAATAAAAAAATTTTTCTTAAATAAAATATTCCGTAACATTTTTAAATAGATATATCGTACACATTCGACATGTATATATATTTTTCAAAAATTTGTCTGAACCATTCGATTGATATATATATATATATATATTCATTAATATAAATCTATCATCCAATCTTTAATAAATGATTTCGTCGAATAAAATACTTACGACTCCTTCGAATGATTTATCGCGCGTACATTTTGGGCGTAGAAAAACAAAAAAAAGACAGAAAGAAACAAAAAAGAAATATAGAAAAAAAAATGTTTACACATTATCGAAAAAAGTTGAGTTGGAGGCTCGTAGCGATGGAATTTTGTCGAAGGAAGAATTTCACGTTGTGTGTCGTTAAAGCTACGTATTTATGTATGTCAAAAGAATATGATCGATAAAGATCCTTGGACGTACAATGACGACGACGATGACGACGAAGTATCATCCTCGTTCCTTTCATTTCCATCCTTCCTGGAAAACGGGATAGGCCGTGTATCGTACACGTAAATATTTCCTTTGGGAAATAACTATCGCGCTTGAACCGATATATTCGCCAACATATAACTCCGATCCGTTGATTTATTTATCGATTCGCTGTCACGAACAAGCTCTCTGGAATTTAACCAGGATGACGGTGAATCACAGCTTCATCTTTATATATATATATATATATATATATATATATATATATATATATATGTATATATATATATATATGTATGTATATATATATATATATATGTATATATGTATGTATGTATGTATGTATTTATATATGTATTTATATACGTATGGTTTGTGCGTGTATGTGAGTGTGATCGGTTTTTTCCCCCTTTGAATCATTTTGTTTCGATCGATCGATCCCGATCGGTCCTTAGTTACTTCCGGTGGTGATGTTTTTTCTTTTTTATTTTTTTTTAATTTTTTTTTTTTTACCTTCGAACAAATGTTCGACTCTGAAATCTGTGATCGTTGATGTTTGAAAGGCTTATCTTTTTGATTAGAGAAAAAGATGGGGGGAGAGAGAGAGAGAGAGAGAGAGAGAATATCTCGTAGATATGAACTCGTGATTGTGAAAGTGTTCTAAGTTATTTGAGATATTAAGACATATATATATAAATATATATATATATATACACATTCTCAGACACGGCGATAGTTTAAAACTTTTTTTATCCTTAGGATATATTTTTTATATTTAAAAAATTAAAATATTTATATATAATCATTGTTAATATTATTATTATTTAAAGTGAGCGAAAAAATTTGTTTGCGTGCGAAAACAAATGCAAGATGTTCCCCCCCCCCCCATAAGTTTATCCCGTCACGGAGAAGTAATATTTTTCTATACGCCATAATACGATACTAAATCGAAAATAATGTTTTTTTCGTACGCCCGAGACGAATAAAAATTATTTTCTTTTTCTTGTTCGTTCGTTTCTTTCTTTCTTTTGACATTGAAATAGGAAGAATTTTTAAATAATTCAAATCCAAATGTTCGTACGAAACGTCGCGAAAAAGAAAGATAAACAATATACGTAAAATTCAAAAGGGCGACGACGAGTCGTGCGTTTCGTGATATCGAAGTATTCCATAAAAAAAAAAAAAAAAAAAGAAAAAAAGATACAAATAATTCTCATCGCTCCAAACTCCAAAATTATCATCATCGTCATCATTATTATTAATAATTATAATTTTTCGAAGGCAAATACGTTCGCATATATATATATATATTTTTTTTTTATTTTATTTTATGGATCGCGTTCGTCCCCGACATCGACGGAATAGTCGTCGATGCGGTTGGGACGGAAAGAAAAAAAAAAAAAAAAGAAAAGAAAATAGAGGAAACGACAAAAAAAAAAAAAAAAAAAAAGAAAAAGAGAAAAAGAAAAGAAAAAATGTGTCGAAACGAAAAATACTCGAACGACTGACTGACG
>OU964964.1:9850109-9857609 GCA_918808275.2 Dolichovespula sylvestris
TCATTAAATTATGAATGTTTAGGAACTAATCGTAAATGTTAACTCTCTTAAAATCGATACGGAGGAAGATGGATGAAAAAAAAAAAAAGAAAAAAAGAAAAACAATTATGAAAAAATTAAATTTATTCGTTAGAACGAAAAAGGAAAGAGAAAAAAGAAATGTCTATAATTCGACGAACATTTTCTTTCCGATCGATCGATAAAAATAATTGAAAATATCGAACTAATCGTAAATGTTAACTCTCTTAAAATCGATACGGAGGAAGATGGATGAAAAAAAAAAAAAAGAAAAAAAGAAAAACAATTATGAAGAAATTAAATTTATTCGTTAGAAAGAAGAAAGAAAGAAAAAAAGGAAATATCGATAATTCGAGAAACATTTTCTTTCCGATCGATCGATCGATCGATCGATCGATCGATCGATAAAAATAATCGAAAAGTCGAACTTGTGATACTTCGTCCATTACGATGGATGATAAAAAAAATGATCTCGAAAGTAATACTCGTTGATCGTCGTTATTATTATTTTTCCTTCCCTTTTTTTTTTCTTCTTCTTATTCCATTTCCACGTAATCGAACCCGATCGATTCACGACTCCATCGTCCGTTACTTACACACACACACGGATACTTAAAACAATTTTAGCTATTCGTTTATTATCGAATGAATCATACATTTCTGTTTAAAAAAGTCTTCCATTGACGCGATCAATCGTTTCCCATTATGCAACGTGGATCGTTTCTGATGAAAAAAAAAAAAAGAAAAGAAAAAGAAGGATGAGAAGAAGAAGAGGAAGAAGAAGAAGAAGAAGAAAAGAGAGGGAGAGAGAGAGAGAGAGAGAGAGAGAGAGAGAAACGAGTAGAAAAAACAAACGGTACGGGAAGAAACATTAAACGATTAGGTCGTTAGATCTCGTGGTACTTATGATATATATAGTCGGTTATATATAATTCTACGTGTTATATATATATATTTAACATTTATATATATATATATATATAAACAATTATATAACATTTATATATATATATATATATATATCACACGTCGAAGAGATCGTTAATGACAATATTAAACCTTATCAAAAATATTATCTCCCGTAAAATATCTTTCGAACGTTTATACTGGCCAATCATACGACAAATGATGAATATTATCGATATAATATATTCGACGTTTGATAGACAGAAAAAGAAACAAAAAATAAATTTACCAAAGAATTCTTACACAATAACATATATATATATGTATTTCGTTAACCTTCACGCGATTTACACCTAATACGTTCTCGTTACATAGAAAATTATTATTAAAAATTATTACACAAATTCGTAACGTAACATGAGCGACGTTAGGAACAATTTATAATTCATAAAATTTGCGCACGATTTTAATAAGTTGTTCGAATTGCGTGAAAAAATCTATCTTTTCTTTCTTTTTTTCTTTTCTTTTTCTATTTTCTTTTTTTTTTTTATGTTTCGAACTCACATCGTCACACCGCAAACGTGTAAATGCGTTCGTCTTATCGTTTTTCGATTCGTAATTTTTCGATGGCAATCGTTCGAACTCGATTATTTTCTTCCCTCGTTAATTCGTAATGCCGTCCACGTCGAAATCATTTTTTTTTTTTTTTTCGAGAAAGTGAAATAATTCTTTTTTCGACGTAGTCGTCGCACGAACGACGGAGATTCCGTTGTGGAACGGAAAAATAAAAAAATAAATAAATAATAAAAAAAATAAATAAATAATAGATAAAAAAAAAAAAAAAAAAAGTAAAAAAAGTAAAAAAAAGGGGATAAAAAGAATTCCACATAGTCGAGTAAATGTGTATAAATCAAGTTCAAAAAAAAAAAAAAAAAGAAGAAAAAGAAGAAGAGGATGAATATGAAAAAACTAATATTACGTCTAAACGTTACGTCTAAACCAAGAAAAGAGAGAGAGAGAGAGAGAGAGACAATGTTATAATTAGAGTCATTAGATGTTTCGAAGTTTTTTAAAATGAGAGAGAAAAGAAATCCAACTAACGTTTATACGTATCATTTTTTTTAAATGTTCACCGTATTTAACGAATCTCTTCTCTCTCTCTCTCTCTCTCTCTCTCTCTCTCTCTCACACACACACACACACACGCTTTAAAAATTAGTCCCTTCGAACGATCCACATTCGTGCAAAAAAAAAAAAAAGAGAAAAGAAAAAGAAACAAAAACGTCGAACGAATGAACGAACGAATGAACGAACGTATGAACAATGAACTCTTAAAAAGGAATGATCGCTGAAGTAACGAAACATCGAGACAAGTTTCTTCTATGTCCCCAAAAGCCATAATCGACGACGTATTTACGAGGAGACCGGACAACACAAACTATGACAACTACAATGGGTCAAGATACTAAACATCAATAGACTTTCAAAGAATATATATATATATATATACTCGCGCGCCATTCTCATTCTTTTAATATTATTTTTTCTTTATCTTCCTCAACCACGGCTTCTTATTTTTATTCTTATTCTTCTTCTTATTCTCTGCTTCTTCTTCTTCTTCTTCTTCTTCTTCTTTCTTTCACGTAAATCAATTCAACTCTACAATTTCAACTCGACGCGATATAAATGACCAGCGGAGAAATTGTATATATGTATGATGTGTGTGTGTGTGTGTGTGTGTGTGTGTGTGTGTGTGTGTGTGTTATGTATGTATTTATGTATTTATGTATCCATGTATATTGGCCTAA
Organism: Dolichovespula sylvestris; assembly: GCA_918808275.2. Taxonomy (NCBI): domain Eukaryota; kingdom Metazoa; phylum Arthropoda; class Insecta; order Hymenoptera; family Vespidae; genus Dolichovespula; species Dolichovespula sylvestris. The sequence continues at coordinate 9,852,842 of OU964964.1, forward strand.
AGACTCTCAGTCTTCGTTTAAAATCATTCCTAATCATTGTGGTGCGGCTCAAAGAAAGAACAAAAATATTATCTTCCGACATCTTTACTGGAGCTTTTTATTTATTTATTTCTTCTTTTATTTATTTAATTATTTATTTATCTTTTTTTTTTTTTTTTCTTTCTCATCGCCCAGATCGATACGTAATTTTTAAATTGGATATGTGCGAAAGGAAGGAAGGAAGGAGATTTATTTATTTGCTCGTTTGTCAATTTTTTTTTTTTATTTATTTATTTCTTCTTTTCTTTATTCTTTCTTCGTTCGTTCATTTCTTCCAATTTTTTTGTTTTTTTTTTTTTTAATTATCGGTAATTACAAAAGTCAGTTAGTTTTTGGTCGCGATAATATTTCTCTTAAGATTCATCTCGAAAAATTTTTCGTTACTTATCCCCCTGTTATATACGGTGTGTCACATTTATATCATACCATAACAGTTTGCCAATTAAGAAATATACAATATTCTGATAATTAATAAAGAGAGAATGAATGAATGAAAGAAAGAAAGATAAAAGAATAAAAAAAAATAAATTTCATTTCACTGATATATCAATATAATTATATATATATATATATACAATAATTATATAATATTAACAAAAAAAAAATCTACGTACATAGATATACACACACAAATATATATATATATATATATATATATATATATATATATATATTATAAATCGTTATTACAAATTATTAAATATATTAAATATACACACACGCATACATACATATATACATTAATATAATTATATACAATTATATCTTATATACATATACTTTCTCTCTCTCTCTCTCTCTCTCTCTCTTTCTCTCTCTCTCTCTCTCTATCTATCTCTATCTATCCTTCGTAGTCGCATGCAAATGTACGATAAAAAATAAAAAAAAATGTCTACCATGAACCTACAAGATATATATATATATATATATATATATATATATATATATATATATATATATATATAGATAAATAGAAAGAGAGAGAGAGAGAGAGAGGAAAAAAGAGAAAAAAACAATACCAAAAAAAAAGAAAAAAGAAAAAAAAATAACAGAAAGAAACAATTACACGACAGAGAGACCGAGGGATCCGAGAGATCGACTAGCGGGAGAATGCGAAGCGAAGTATGTATATATGTATGTATGTATGTATGTATGTATGTATGTATGTATGTATGTATGTATTTATGTATGTATGTATGTATAGAGGTACCCTACATGTTTTCATGTAAGAGACCACTTTCCGTTGCGAGCTCTCTTTTTCGAACGCTTAACGGGAAAGCGGGGAGGGGCGGGCGACTCGTTACGCAGAACCTTTAATAATAAGCACGTACACACACACACACACACACACACACACACACATCGGGGCCGACAAACGTCTCTCTCGTGGATTTCTAACATTCGCATACGTACACGCGCGCACGCACACACGGAACACACACGAACGTACGAGGAGAGTACAGGCACATACCACAAACGCGCGCGCGCGCGCGCGCTCAGAGCTCGGAAAAGGTTGATGCAACCTTTCGCTGAGTTTACGCTAAGTAATTCTAGAAGAAATTCCCGGATCTTTTTTTTTCTCTCTCCTTTTTTCTTTCCTCCTCTCTCTATTTTTTTGTCTTTTTTATTTCTTTTTTTTTTCTTTTTTTTTTTTTTTACTCGATCATTTTTCTATTACTTATCTTATTATCTTTTATATTTATATATATATATATTTTTTTTGTTATATATATATATATATATTTTTTTTGTTATATATATGTATATATTTTTTTTTTTGTTATATATATATATATTTTTTTTTATTTTGTCTTTTTTATTTCTTTTTTTTTTTCGATCGATCATTTTTCTATTACCACTTCTATCGCGATCGTCGTAATCTAATCTCCATATCTCTCTCTCTCTCTCTCTCTCTCTCTCTCTTAATCTTTCTGTGTGTATGATTGTTACATTGCACAGTTTTGTAGTTAAAAAAAAATATATATATATATATATATATATATATATATATAAATATATGAACATAAACAATAAATATACGAAGATGAGTTAACCCGTCAATTGTGTATAAATACGATTTTTATTATTTTTTTTTATCTTTTATATATATATATATATATATATATATATTTTTTTTTTTTTTTTCATTTAATCGAAAAAAATATTGAGATACATCGAAGGAGAATTTTAATATCAACAAGATCGTTTCTCTCTCTTTCTTTTCCTTCTCCTCGTTACTTGTCACTTGTAAAAAAAAAAAGAAAAAAAAAAAATAGAAAAAAAAAAGAATAAAAATACAAGAAAAAGAAATGAGAAATAAAAACTCGAACGTTACATTTTTCCCGTCCAATGAAAGATCGAAGTCCCGAAAAGGGAAGACAAAAGTTTCTTCTTACGAAATCTAACGAAAAGAATCGGACGAATTTCCTTCGCAAAAAAAAAACAAAAAAAAAGAAAGAAAGAAAAAAAAAACAAAAAATCGAAGGAAAAGAGAAGAGGAGAGGTCGAAAAGGGGGGAGGGAAAAGAAAAAATGATATTCCCTACGAGTATAATGCGATGGGCAACGAGGACGGGGAGGGGAAAGGGGGGTGGAAGAAAGATATACAAAAAAATAAATAAAAAAAAAAAATATATGTATATATATATACATATATAATAAAATATTCTAATAAAGCGAAGAATTATTATATTTCTAATTTCACACTAAAAATTTTGGCAAATAAAATCTTCGTCAAATTTGATCTAACCTGTATATATATATATATATATATGTGTGTGTGTGTGTTTTCTAATGCTGTGATTATATGTTCAATACGATAAGAGAGAGAGAGAGAGAGAGAGAGAGAGAGAGAGAGAGAGAGAGAGAGAGAGTAGAAAAATTATAAATGCTTTGAAAGGAGAGACAAGTATATGAAAATATTAGACACGCCAATCAAGCCGAGAGAGAATTCTTCCCAATTCAGCGACAATTGACGCCATATTTCTTTTTCTAACGATCTACCATACTATTCATTCTCTCTCTCTCTCTCTCTCTCTCTCTCTCTCTCTCTGTCTATCTCTATTTCTATCTCTATCTCTATCTCTATCTCTATCTCTATCTCTATCTCTCTCTCTCTTTCACTATGTGGAATTCTTAAAGCGTATACTTTACTTTCAATCCGTCGTTGATTTTCTAAGAAAAGGAATAATCTAATTGAAACTAATAAAATTATACATACATATATATATATATATATGGACAATATCAATCACCGATCAAAATAAGATATCCCATTGACGTCACATTAGAATTATTTTCGATTTATATTAATTAATCTTACGAACTATATATATCCTCCTCTCTCTCTCCCTCCCTCTCTCTCTCTCTCTCTCTCTTATTCTAAAATATAGTAGTATATACGTACATAGAGATTCTTATAGCCGATAATTTTGAAAAAAAGAAGGGAAGAAAATACGAATAATCAATATCTATGAACGAAAAAATATGAGAACACGAAGAATGAAATAATTTTCTAACGATTAGGTTAACGAATCGACGCCATATTGCAATTATTATGTTCTTTCTTTTTACCAATTATACTAACTATTTATCTTCTCTCTCTCTCTCTCTCTCTCTCTATCTCTCTCTCTCTCTCTCTCTCCTGGTGTTTATAAACGTATACTTTGAATTTTAATACGAGCATATGAAAAATTACGAGAAAGGAAGATTTTGTTTTCTCAAAAATTTTATAATCGAATATAGTGAGATAAATTTACAATTTCTGATTGGACAAAAAAGGAGAAGAAGAAGAAGAAGAAGAAGAAGAAGAAAAAGAAGACAAAAAAGAAGAAACAAAGCAGCGACAAATGAGCTTTTAATAAATAAGTGTATGACAATGTCAATGAAAAACGAAAAGAAAAAAAAAGAAGAAGAAAACTCTGAACCAAAGGAAATCGCCATTGACGACATATTGCAATTATCAATTTTCTAATGTTAGAAAATTACCAAACTATCCTTCCAAACTATACACATACACACACATATCCACCTTCATTATTGTCTTCTTTCTCATTCAAATTATTTCAAAAAGCTCTTTACCCTTTATCCTCTACAATTTATCATCCAAATTTACGTAACAGATCCTTTCTTACGTATACATATATAAAAAAAAAAAAAATAAATAACAAGAAAGATTAGAAAAAGAAAAATGAAAATTAAAATAATCATCCACATCGATGAAAACCGTTAAAAATTAATTTGTTTCAACCATTATTATTAGTTGATTAGTTATTAATTAATGTTTATTAAAACATTAAATCAGTTTATTGATCATTTTTGAGCTTAAAAAACGAAACAAATTTGTTGAAAAATATCCATTTAATGGTGTTATCCTATTCCCTCTCTTTACTTCATCATTTCTCTCTCTCTCTCTCTCTCTCTCTCTCTCTCTCATTTATAAACATATATTTCCAATTCGTCGGTGGTTCTGCAACGAAAGGAAGAAAAAAAATGAAGAAGAAGAAGAAGACGAAGACGAAGACGAAGATGAAGAAGAAAAGAACAAAAGGAAGATGAAGATGAAGTAGAAGATATAAAACAAGAAGAGAAAGAAGATGAAGATGAAGATGAAGATGAAAATAACGACGAAGAGGATGACAACGGCGATGAAGATGAAGATGAAGATGAAAAAGAAGATAACGATAGAAAGAATGACGACGACGACAACGATGACGATGACGACAACGATG
>OU964964.1:9865109-9867609 GCA_918808275.2 Dolichovespula sylvestris
AGATTAATAAGAAAGATAGAGAGAGAGAGTAAGTGTGTGTGTGAGAGAGAGAGAGAGAGAGAGAGAGCAAAAGTTTACCTTGATCAAAGATACGTATACCGTAAGGAGAAAATTAATTATATGGGTATTTAATTAAAATTAATAACGATACGAACTAGAGATATATTATCGTGTGCTAGTAAAAAAAAAAAAAAAAAAAAAAAGAAAAAAAGAAAAAGAAAAAAGAAAAGGTTGTAAGAGAGATATACCTTGGAATTATTAATGGTAGAGAAATGTGGAAGGAAAGAGAGACAGAGACAGAGACAAACAGAGAGAGAGAGAGAGAGAGAGAGAGAGAGAGATGAAAGAAAATTTCCTGGTCGAAAGAGTAAGGATGATACCTTTGCACGGACTTGCAAAATTACACATTGGATAATAAGAATTATATTAGATAGACAGCGACAGATAGATAGATATATATATATATATATATAGATAGAGAGAGATAGAGATATCATAGATACTAATAATACGAGTAGTTATCGAGAGAGTAAAATCGAGATAGAAAAGAGAGAGAGAGAGAAAAAGAGAGAGAAAAAAGAGAGAGAGAGGGTCGTAAATGCGCGAGCGTAACAAAACCACAAGCACGAGTGTACGAGGTATATCGAGTTACCTTCTCAGCTTGTTCTCTACGCGTAACCGCACTCCTGCGGTCTCGAGATCGGAGTCGACCTCTCGCGAAACGGACGAAAGAGACGACGCAGCCTCCAAAATCTCGAGAAGAGAGAGAAAGAAAGAGAGAAAGAAAAAAAAGAGAGAGAGAGAGAGAGAGAGAGAGAGAGAAAGAGTGAAACAGAAGAGAAGTGAACAGAAAGAGACGTGTATAGTCAAAGAGAGATGGAGGAAGAAGAGATGGTGGAGGTGGAGAAGGGGGTAAAGGAGGAGGAGGAGGAGGAGGAGGAGGAGGAATGAACACTACTCCATAACAGAACTCTTGCAAACGAACCAACGTCATCGTACTTTAAATGCTTTCACCAACGACACCCAACCAAACGCATGCTTACGTTAGAGTTATATGCGTAAGATACTTTAGTCCGTTTACCAGAAGGCTCTCTCTCTCTCTCTCTCTCTCTCTCTATATATATATATATATATATATATATATATATATATATATATATATATCTTAAGAAGAAGAAGAAGAGAGGAGAAAGATATATTATATATGAAATAAAGATATCGAGAGATACAAAAAATGGATAGATGGATGGATGGATAGATAGATTGATTGATTGATAGATAGATTGATAGATAAGTAACATTTAAACATTAATCTCGCCTATATCATCAATAGAGAGTGAAAGATATATTGAATATTGGTTTTTACTTAAACAATTTGTCAATATACCGGGGAAATATTCCAAACATTTACTTTTTCATCTATATTATCTGTAAAATTCAATTATATATATATATATATATATATATATATATATATATATATATCAAATATTTATCTTTACCTATATCTCATGTGATAGTAAGAGAGAAAAAGATATCAGACATTGTTCTTTTATATATATTAAATATTATATATATATATATATATATATATATATATATATCATTGAATTTTATACATATGTATATATATATTTCTTTTTCATATATATATATATATATATATATATATATATATATTAAATATTTATCTGTACCTATATCTCATGTGATAGTAAGAGAGAGAGGTATTAGACATTGGTCTTTTTCACCTATATTATGTATATATACGATAGAGAGAGAGAGAGAGAGAGAGAGAGATGTGAATGCTTGGACGAATCAAAGTGGAGAATCTTTCTCAGCTATGTTTTCCCTTCCCTCCCCCTTCTCCCTCCCACCCCTATTCTCTAACATAAGAAGAAGAAGAAGAAGAAGATCCTCGAGTGTATATATCCTATGATGTATGTACAGATATATCCATACACACATACGTACTTATACATATATATATATATATATATATATATATATATATATATATCTACTATCGAGTATAAGTCGCGATGTATCGATAGATATCGGTGAGAAGCAACTATCGAATCTCTCTCTCTCTCTCTCTCTCTCTCTCTCTCTCTCTCTTCGTTTCTATTTATAGCAATGGTGAGAAGGGTTCCGGGTAAAGCGAGCATCGACATTAGAAATACAACTCTTAACAGAGAGAGAGAGAAAGAGAAAGAGATAGAGAGAGAGAGAGAGAGAGAGGGTGGAGGAGGGATAGAGCAAAGAGGGAGGGTAGGGGAGGGTAGGGGAAACCTGGGACGATTTGCTCGATCACACACAGAGACACTTCGAAGAATTATTGACGTCATTGGGAAACGTATAAATCGCTTGGGAGAGGACTTTTTCGAAAATATATATGTATTCCTCTATGTACATACATATATATATATATAATGTATGTGTGTGTGTGTATGTGTGTGTAAAAACGTAGATGTGCGATCGTATACGTACTATGCACGTT
>OU964964.1:9872609-9882609 GCA_918808275.2 Dolichovespula sylvestris
TGTCCTACATGCGTCAAATATACTAACGCCTCGTTTTCTGTCTACATACTACCAAACGACCATATACCACCACTGATATAGTCCATCCTCTTTCTATCAAAAGATACTCTCTCTCTCTCTCTCTTTCTCTCTGTCTCCTTTCTTCTCTTTTCCTCTCGATAACTTCTCTTCGTCCCTTTCGGTTGTACAGCGCTTAACACTTCCATCGTAAACTCCTATACTCGCGGTCTGCGCGTGTACGCTTTTGCGCTTGTAAGTGCGTATGCGTTTGTCTGTCTGTATGTCTGTCTGTCTGCCTGTCTGTGTGTGTGTGCGTTAGTAAATATTTCTAATTTTTACACTGTTCCTCGAAGAACTTGTTCGTTTATTTATTTATTTATTTATTTATTTATTTATTTATTTATACGTTTAATTATGATAGGGTGGACGAAAGAAGAAATTTGTATTCGATAAAGAATCGTAATCTTATTCGTTAATTTATTCGACGTTTATACTTTAAAGAGTAATGATTTATAAATCATTTTTGATACTTTTGCGCTACCTCGAGAGTTGCGGTATAAAATTTTTGATTCGAGTTGGTATAGAGAGAGATAGAGAGAGAGAGAGAGAGAGAGAGAGAGAGAGGTGGGGAGGAAAGGAGAGGGATCGTAGGAATATTTATCGATTTTTCCAATCGATCGTAATTTCGTCGTTGATATTGTATTATGGTTCTTGATTTTGTTTTCTTCTTGATTTTGTTTAGTCGTAATCGATAACGATAACAGCGATATGATCGCTGTTAGATAGATTTCGGGATATATGCCAAAATCATTGGCGATATATTCGTTGTACAAAATTTATTCTATATCATTTGCGCGAACTTAAAGATTTTCGATCGACGATCCGTTAATTTCCATGTATTCACACATATAAATATATATATATATATATATATATATATATATATATATATATAAAATTATGTATCAAATATCGGAGAGAGAAGGAGATTACTATTTTCGAAAGAAAATTGAGATAAAGAGAGAGAAAGAGAGAGAGAGAGAGAGAGAGATTATTTATATCGATCGATTATAATACTATATTTCATCGGACTTCTTGGCAAGAACGTTTGACGTCAGAATTTTTTGTTTTCTCATATCAACGTGTTTCTTTTTTAGATATATATATATATATATATATATATATATATATATTCCAATCGAGCTTACACATGTTAAACTCCGCGAAGAAATTTTCTTTTTCTTTCTCTTTTTTCTTTTCTCTCCTTTTTATTTTTTTTTAATTTTATTTCTCTCTCTCTCTCTCTCTCTCTCTCTCTCTCTCTCTCTTTCTCTACTTTTTCTCCTTCTTTCGTTTTCTTTTTCCTCCCCCGATATTCCTTTTCACACATCTTTCCTCTCGCCTCTTTCCTTTTTTCCAATTCTTTTCCACTCCTTTTATTTCTTTTCCTTTTTTCTTTTTCTTTTTTCCTTTTTCTTCTTCTTCTTCCTCCTCCTCCTCCTCCTCCTCCTCCTCCTCTCCCATTGACCATGACTCCCGGTTGAAACGATCGATCCATGATCGTGTCAAGAGCATGAGTATCAAAGTCCGTTTTATAGAATCTACGATCTTCAACTTCGGCTGACTTTATTCGATCATTTTCATTCATTCATTTCAACAATGTGCAAATAATACGATACGTACATACGAATTTGACATTAGAAATTATATATATATATATATATATATATATATATTATATTATATATCATACGAATGTCTGTTCTTACTATTATTATATTATTGAAAATTAATCGTTAACGAGTGAAGTGAAGATCGCAGGGTTGATATCCTCGGTAATCGCGTGTGGACAACTATTATTATTACTAATATTAACTACTAGTACTACTGCTACTATTACATACAACAAAACATTATCTCGAGAAAGAGAAAGAGATAGAGAGAGAGAGAGAGAGACATCATTGTCCATAGAAGGAAACGTAATAAAACAAAGTGCGAGCGAGAAAGAGAGAGAGAAAGAGAGAGAGAGAGAGAGAGAGAGAGATAGAGAAATATAGAGAGAGAGAGAGAGAGAGTTAACCAAGCGCGTGAAGGTATACCACACAGCGCAAAACCGGTGAGTTCGTTGCACCTGCAACGCAATGAAGGAACGGCACCAAAGAGAGAGATAGATAGAGAGATAGATAGATAGATAGAGAGAGAGAGAGAGAGAGAGAGAGTGAGGTTGCTCGTTTCGAGCGATCGAGCAACGGTCTCACTTTGCCTACCAAACGATCATCTCATCTCAATCTAAATCCCAATCTCAATCTCAATCTGAACTCATCCAAACTCATCCCGTCTCATCTAGTCTCGTTTCATCTCGTTTCATCTCGTTTCATCTCGTTTCATCTCGTTTCATCTCGTCTCTCCGTCCTTTGTTTAATCTGAACGTATATCTCATCTCATCTCATCTCATCTCATCTCATCTCATCTCATCTCATCTCATCTGATCTCATCTCATCTCATCTCATCTCATCTCATCTCATCTTATCAACCTAGGTATATATCTATCTATCTATTTATCTATTTATCTATCTATCTATCTATCTATCTAACTATCTATCTTGTCTGATTATATCCGTTCCTTTCAACACATTCGTCTTTTCTTTTCTTTTTTCTCCTAACTCGTTTACTTTCTTTTTCTTTTTTTTTTTCGTTTTCGTTTCGTATTCCTTCGTTAAAATGTTATTACGACGATAAAGGTTGACTTAGTTAACGTGTAAAAAAAAGTAAGAGAGAGGGGAAGGACGTGCAAGTCTATAAGGAAAATAATAACCAATCGAAGAGGAAGGAAGACATGATCATATTTTAAGAAATGATGGACGCGTCTAAATCCTTCTCGAGATTGGCGGTGAATAACGAAAACACCAAGAAAAAATAAAAAAGGAAGAAGAAGAAGAAGAAGAAGAAGAAGAAGAAGAAGAAGTTGAAGCATAAACGTGTAAGAGAGCACGACGGGGCAAAAGAAAAAAAAAATAAATAAACAAATAAATAATCGACGACACCGTGGGGCTTGTGGAATGATCTTTTTTCTTGAAAAATTGGAATGCAACGGGGTCGAGTTGTAAAAAAAAAAAAAAAGTAAGGAAGAAGAAAAAATGAAGAAGAAAGAGAAGAGGACGAAGAAGAGGAGGAAGAAGAAAAAGAGAGAGAGAACAAAAATTGCCATAAGAAAGCACGAACCGACGACGGGGGCCGATCGGTGAGAACACAACAAAAATAATAACTTTATATCGATGACACGGACGAGAGTCAAAGATCGAGTATTAGAAAGAAAGAAAGAAAGAAAGAAAGAAAGAAAAAAGAAAAAGAATAAATAAAAGACAAACAAAAAAAAAGTAAGAAAAAAAGAATGTAAAACGTAGAGAAAGAGAGAGACAGAGAGACAGATATAGTGAGACAGAGATAAGGAGACGGACGGACGGACGGACATAATTAACCCTGATAAAAAAAAAAAAAAAAAAAAAAGAAAGAAAAGAGAGAGAGAAAAAAACGGAAAAAGAAAAGCAAGAAAAAAGAATGAAGAAAATGTAAGATCATATCGATATTAACGATCGTAATAGAATTCTCAGGGAGTAAGTCAGTCAGTCAGTCAGTCAGTCAGTCAGTCAGTCAGTCAGTCAGTCAGTCAGTCAGTCCGTCGGTCGATCGGTCGTCGTATTGTTACGATTGAAATAGTTCATTCTTTTTTTTTTTTTTTTTTTTTTTTTTTTTAATTTTTTTTTTGCATTTGATCGACCGCGACGTTGTACGTCGCCGCGGAACTTAGGTTAATAGGACCGACGAATCCCTTATATAATTATGTTCAACGCACAATTGACGTCATTGACTTCTCTATTCGTGCTCGCGCCTTCTTGGTGGCGAACCGAGGCAGGCAGGCAGGCAACAGGCAGGCCAGGCAGGCAGGCGGCCATACCACAGTGTCCGGTTTCCTTCGTTCTATCTCTCTCTCTCTCTCTCTTTCTCTCTCTCTCTCTTTATCTCTCTATCTCTCTCTCTCTCTCTCTCTCGTACACTCTCTTTCCGTCTCTATATCCATCTATCTTTCTCATCAGAAACGTTTTTCTTTTTCTCTCTTTTTCTCTTTCTCATCGTCGGACAAATAATTAGCGGTTGCGAGCCGATCTTCCTCCTCCTCATCCTCCTCATCCGTTTTCTTCTTCTTCTTCTTCTTCTTTTTCTTCTCCTTTTTCTTCTTCGTTTCTCTCTCTCTCTCTCTCTCTCTAACTCTAACTCTATCTAATCTTTTTTTTTCTGTTCCTCTCCTTCGTGTTCCTCGCGTCTCTTTCGCGTTTCTCGCGTACCGCTTAACCTTTCGATCTTGCCGGCACGCGATCGCTCGACTTATGTATGTATGTATATTTATGTATGTATGTATGTATGATGTATATGTGTATGTATGTATGTATGTATATATGTATGTATCTCTAAATATATGTATGTATGTACGTACGTATGTATGTATGCATCTATCTATCTATGATGTATCTACATACACGTACGTACATATATACGTACGTACATATGTATGTATGTATGTATGTATGTATGTATGTATGTATGTATGTATGTATGTATGTATGTATGTATGTATATCTCCACCTGGACGATCTCATCTCAAATCGTACGATATATCTATACGTATATGTGTATGTGTGTATGTATATGTATATAACGTCTATACGTCTCTACAAAGTCTCTACACCACCATTCGATATCGCTAGTCTTATTTTATTCATCTACAGGGTGACTCGTTTCGACTCAACGAATTTATATTATCGAGATACGCGACAAGCGTACGTACGCACGTGCACGCGTATATATGTGTGTGTTCGTAAGCGTACGTGTTCATCGAATCAAATTTTTTTCTTATTCCTCTTTTTTTTTTTTTTCTTTTTTATTACATGTTAGTTTCTACATTGCTCGAGACTATTCATTTATTCATTGATTTATTTATTTATTTAGACGTTCAATATCATCGACCGATTTTATCCTATAGATCGTCTTATATTAATCCGATCTATATAGGGTGAACCAGTTTAACGAATGTAAGTCGATTATGATTTGTTATATAAGTGAATATAATAAATTAAGGCGAACACGTGTCTCTCTCTCTCTGTCTTTCGCGCGCTATCTCTCTCTCTCTCTCTCTCTCTCTCTCTCTCTCTCTTTTTTTCCGTTAGTTTTATACATTTTTACACTCAAAGGCTATTAAATTATGGTGGCCATCGTATTCTCTCATTTTATAGGGCGAGTAAGTTTTTTTTAGCAAGTTAAATCGTTTCTAGGAAACGCCGTCTCCTTCTTTCCTTTCCTTTCCTTTCATTTCATTTTTTTCTCCTCCTACCTTTTTTTTCGTTTACCTTTTTTTTCTCTCTTTTTTTTTCTTTTTTTTTTTTTATATTTTTTTTTCTTTTTTTTTTTTTTTTTTTTTTTTAGTTACCTCAAAGGAAATTATTAACGCGTGTATATATATATATATATATTATTAACGTCGGGACAGGTCGCGGATGGTCTCTCTTATTTATTCATCTATAGGGTGAGTCCGTTCAAGCTGGTAAATTATTTTTAAGAAACGCGTATCTCTCTCTCTCTCTCTCTCTCTCTTTTTATGTACCTCAAAGAAGTAACGCGTTGACATGGGTGCGTGCTTGCGTTTGTGTGAGTGAGTAAGTGAGTGAGAGAGACCAAACGAGTGAGTGAGCAAGTGTTAATGTTCAACTGTGTGTGTGTGTGTGTATGTGTGGTGTGTGTATATGTATATATAACTTACGCGATCCAACGATTTCATCTGTTATTTCCTTCTTCGTTTCTTGGCAAAAAGGTGAAAGTCTAGATCGCGCGATGGAACATGAAACAACGTCGGCCATTGGGAAGGAAACCGAAGCATCGCGATATTTATACGTGGTCTTACATACCTAGAGACAATATTAAGAGGTTAGGAATTATAATCTAAATAGATCTAAACGTCAACTATATTCGTTCCAAACGATATCTCTAAGAAAATTAATTTCCATCGACACGGACTTATAACAACGTACCTACCACTAACACGCACGCACACGCATACACATTTCTATATATAATATATATATATATATATGTATATATAGATAGATAGTGTGTTGTGTTAGTAGTCAAAAATCGATTACTCTCTTGATTCGTATCGATATTCTTTATAAGCTGATTCCATTTTCTTTTTCTTTTACGTTTACTTTTTCTTTTTTTTTTCTTTTTTTTTAATCCAAGATTAATTACACATAGATATATAGAAACTTTAAGAAACTTTCGAACCGTCCTGTTCATATATATATATATATATATATATATATATATATATATATATATATATATACGCGTACACAGTCGAGTAATACTTATATACGTGTGTACATTAAGTACATATTTAAGAGATTTTGCGATGTTATAAAGAGACAAATCGGGAGCAAAGTATGTCGCGCGTTCCGCTGACTTTCGAAGAGATAACGAAACGGAACGGCGGCGAACTGTGGAGAGTGTGGGAACTAGAGGAACGAACCAAGAGAGAGAGAGAGAGAGAGAGAGAGAGAGAGAGAGAGAGAAAGAGAAAGAGATATATATATATATAGAAAGAATGAAAGAGAAAGAGTGAGTGAGAAAGAATGAAAGAGAAAGACTGAAAGAGAGAGAGAGAGAGAGAAGGAACGGGAGCGAAGAGAGAACAAAAGCGCCGCGAGAGGTTAGCCGCTCTCTCGTCTTTCTCCTCTTTTAGATTTCTCGATCGTCTTCCCTCAACACACACATACCCACCATACAAAATCATATAACAAACACACACGTATATATATATATATATATATAGAAAATATATGCATACATACGAATGCACATATTAAATATATGTATATATATATGAATGATCCATGCATATATGGTATGTACGTACATACTTATACATTTCATACATATATATATATATATACATATATACCGATACAAGCACGTGAACGAACGTACAACTTCCCCTCACGTGGACCGGACAGCATCTGTACACGTCAGTGCGCACCTGGGTGGCGATCTCGTGTATTAAATTATCGTCGTGTTGATCTTGGACGCGAGCAGAGGATCGTTAGTTTTGCTCCGGGATCCCGCGATCGAGGACGCCGAGGAGATCCGTTCCTCTCTCGGCGCGTTCGGTCCGTTCAACTCGTCGTTGCCTCCAGCGTTCGACCCTCCTCCTCTTCTCTTCTTCATATCTTCTTATTTTTATTCCTTCTTCTTCTCCTCCTCCTCTTCTTCTTCTTCTTCTTCTTCTTCTTCTTCTTTTTCTTTATCCCCTCCCCCCCTCCATACCTCTCTTATTTCTTCGTCTCCCTTCATCCGAACCAATCTTTTCCAGATACCTACGTACATACAGTCATACATATATATATATATATATATATATAATATGTGTGTGTGTGTGTGTATACGTAAGTACACAGGATATGTACATGAGTATATTACTCGTACTATTCCTTCCCCAACATCCCACACTTTTCACCTACCACCACCTCCTCTACCTTCTCGTACCACCTCCCCCCTCCCTCCCTCCCTCCGACCCCTTTTACGTATATACACACACCTGCCGTAATAATGATTTCGATGACACAAACTTGCGCTTTCACTCGAGATACGTATATACGTACTTACGTACGTTCTTACGTTCATATATATATATATATATATATATATATATATATATATGCATATCTATATGAGTCGTATGGTATGTATATTCGTATGCGTATGCATATATCCTATTCGTGCGTCGATATTTATCGAAAATTGCAATCAATAACTCCTTTTTCTTTTTCTTCTCTTTATCGTTATTACGAGGAATCGAATGATTCGAAAGAATTGTTCTCGAAAGACTTTTTCGAAAGATTTTTTCCTAAGAGGAGGTTATGTTCATAGGGAAAGAAAGATGGAGTCGTTGAAGAAGAATGGGGAAAAAGAGAAAGGAAAGGAAAGGAAAGGATGAAAAAGAAAAACAATTAGAAAAAGAAGAAGGAAGGAAGGAAGGAAGGAAGGAAGGAAAGAAAGAAAGAAAGAAAAGATGAGAGGAAACTATAAAAAGATAAAGCAAATGCGTACGTGATTCCCCTTACTCGGCCGAGGAGTCCGCAAACGTCAAAGATTGGGAGAGAGAGAGAGAGAGAGAGAGAGAACGAGTGGTTGGGAGGTTCCGGGAGCAACACGGGTGGGGCCTACGTTCGAGTAAAGAGAGACAGAGACCGAGAGAAAGAGAGAGAGAGAGAGAGAGAGAGAGAGAGAGAGAGTCCCAGGGTAGGGCCCAGGGTGCCTCATTGCCGGTTGATTTACGACCTTCCTCTTTTTTTCGGTGCCTCTTTCTTTCTTTCCTTCCTTCTTACTTTCTTTCTTTCTTTCTTTCTTTTTTTCTTACTACCTCTTCTCTCTCTCTCTCTCTCTTCCTCTGCGTTCCTCCGCTCCTCTCCCACGAACCTCCCCTTTCTTCTTTCCTCTTTTATTTATTTCATTCTCAGCCTCCTTTCTTTTCCCGTTCCTCTTCCTCCTCCACCTCCTCCTCCTCCTCCTCACGACGCGTAAGCGTTATACATATATAACGTGTGTAGAGCACGTATCGCATCACGTCCCATGGCATATGTTATATGGTACTTGGTATATACCGATGGCTTCGACGGTGGCGGCGGCGGCCGATCGCCTAATTAGAGGACCCCTCCTTCCTTTCTCTTCCTTCTCTCTCTCTCTCTCTCGCTCTCTGTCTCTCTATCTATCTATCTATCTCTCTTCACCGTTTCTCCTTGGCACGCACACGCACGTAAAAACAAGAGTCCTATTCCGAAGCTGTGCCGTGCGCTGTGTTGTGCGCTGTTCTGTTCCCTCCCAAGAGTCCGACGAGGCCACCATCGCTTCGTACGATGGATGTGTATACATACGTACATAAACACATACACATACACACACACACACATACATACGTACATACATACATACATAAACACATCATACATACATACACGCATACATTTACATACATGTATGCATTTATAAATGTAGTACGTGTGTTGCGTTATAGCGTGCGCGCGCGCGCGCGCGTGTGTGTTTGTGTGTGTGCACGGAACGCCAATGCAAGTCTCTCTCGCAGAGAGTGCCTCCCATTGGCGACGACCTCGGCCGCACCTGCGGATCGAGATCATCGGACTTTTTTCATTCGCCGAAATCCTTCATTGTCGTCGTCCCCATGTCCTGCGTATCCTTCTCGAAATTCGACCGACCGATCGATCGAATATAGATCGATATTACCCTCCTCCCAGGAACTTACCCTCCTCCCCAGAACTCCACCTCTCCCCTCCGACCCACTCACCCTTATTACTCTCTATCCTCTACTTTTTTTATTTATTATTGTAACGCGGCTTATTACCGCGATCGTTCGATTCTCTTACGTGGAAGTTTGCAAGAAAGAAAAAGAAAGATAGAGAAAGGGACGATGACGATGACGATGACGATGATGATGGTGGTGGTTATGGGATAAAAGGAATTACTCGTCCTTTTCCTTTTTTCGAATTTTTTTTCCTTCTCCTCCCTCCCTATCCCTCCCCCCGTACCTTACCCTTTCCCTCTTCCTTTCCTTTTTCTCTTTTATTCCTTCCTTTCTTCCTTTCGCACTAATTCTACCGCAACGAATATCTCCGAAGAGAAACTTATGCCGCACCTCCACCATTTATACGTATTTAACAAAAAACAAAACAAAAAAATACAAAACAAATATGTATATATATATATATATACATATATCTACGTATGTACAAGTATTTATATATACGATAACGAAATAATTCGACGGGGCGGAGGGATAATTTTTCGATCGGAGAGAGAGAAAAAGAAAGAATAAAAACGAGGAGGAAGGAACGAACCAAGGAAAAAAAAAGAAAGAAATAGAAGAGGAAAAGAAAGAAGG
>OU964964.1:9887609-9892609 GCA_918808275.2 Dolichovespula sylvestris
GTCGTCCTCGTCGTTCTCATCGTCCCCGTTATCGTCGTCCTTTTCCTCGTCGACGGCCTGCCCAAGTCTCTCGACCGTCTTGGCATGGACGGCCACGTTATTACTCGTCTCGTCTTGCCTTGGTATTGCCGACGCCGGTGTCCTCATGAGTCATCCCTTAGGTAAACGGTCCTACCTCGATATCTCTTGCAAGGGCGTTTACGATAAGAGCATCTTCGCCCGCCTCGATCGCATCTGCGAGGACTGCTATAATCTCTTCCGTGAGCCACAGCTCCATGTACTTTGCAGGTAATCCATCGATAATTCTATATTATTTGATTTGATTTGATTTGATTTGATTTGATTTGATTTGATTTGATTTGATTTGATTTCAATGTAATACCATTTCGTTTGAATATTGATATGGTCTATATATAAGTCACATTCATTTAAACATTTATCTCTATAACATTGGATGTTTGATACGTCTCCGCGAGCGGACGTGTTTCCCTTTTTTTTTTTTTTTCTTTTCCGATATATTCGTTTCGTTTCGTTTCGTTTCGTTTCGTTTCATCCTCTAGATCAGACATTTTTGACAGACATATTTCTTCTTTTTTTTTTTTCGTTCACAATATCGCTATATCGACAAATATATATATATATATATATATATATATATATATATATATTTGTTCGAAACAGAGCTCTCATTTATCCGGATCGATATATCCGAAATTTTTGATTATACACGATCGTTATATACAAATATATATAGATATACACGCACACACAGAAAATTCAAAGTAACGGTAAGGGAGACCCGCGATCGCACGAACGATAGGAGAGGAGGGATTGTTAATTGGTCGGTATAGTTTCGGCGCGATTTCATTTTTGTTTTCTTTTCTTTTTTATTTCTCGACGTCGTCGTCGTCGTCATCGACGTGGTGGTTAAAAGAGAGGGTCGAAGGTGGGTAAAGATTTTCGGAAGAGAGAAAGAAAAAGGGAAGAAACAAGAAAATAATCAAAAAAAAAAAAAAAAAAGAAAGGAAAAGAAAAATCTCCGCGGAGTAATCGTCGGTGAAAGGGATTGGGGTTGGGGGTTGGGAGAAACAGGGGTTGAGGTTTAAAACCGTCGTAAATCGTAATTCGTGATCTCGTTACTCTCATTCCGCGTTGGCAGCTCGAAACTTAGTAGTAGTAATAGTAGTGGTATTTCAGTAGCAATGTGGTAGTATAGTAGGCCCCGTAGCAAACGTACGTGCGCGCGCGCTCGTCGAACGGCACGCGTATCGAAACGGAATGAGATTTCTCTTCTATTTATAGCTCACGGCCTAAGAAACGAATGCTTCTTAAACGCACGCGGCCGTTATTACCTGCCGTTTTCTGGCCGCGAAGCGCGTTTAAAGGAGGAATGGATTAACGACCGTACCGAAAATAGAATCTCGCGCTTGTCGATTCGCGAAGGAAAAGCCGGATATATATATATATATATATATATATATATATATATATATATATATTTGTATGTATGTATGTATTCATGCTCCTATATAATACTTCCGAGCGTATATGCTCAAACGGGAAATATACTTTCGAATTTATATATTCGTCCGATTAGTTTCGTTGTCTCTCTATCTCTATCTCCATCTCTATATCTATCTCTTAGATCGATTCAGTCGGAATCTATGTAAGGGTTTTTTTTTTTTCTTTTCGATAAGACCCGGTACGCGACTTTTCGATCGTCGATTTTTCAATTATCGATTTTTCGATCGTCGATTTTTCGATCATCGATTTTTCGATCGTCGATTTTTCGATCATCGATATTTCGATCATCGACTTTTCGATCATCGATTTTTCGATTATCGATTTCGTCGACGTCCCCGTCGCTCCAAAAGGTTTTTCGACGAATGCCGCGATCGATCTGTAAAAAAGAAAATAAATAAGCAGAGAAAAATGAATACTTTCGCAAAAGATATTCGTGAGATTCGAAGTAAACGCGTTTAAAAAGTTACGCGAGGTTATCGCGTTCGACGTGGATCGTTTAAGAAAGAAATTTGTTTCGTCGACGTTTCTCGAAATAATGCGCTCCTTTTTTTTTTTTTTTTCTTAAGAACGGTCGGAGGGATGGAGACGCGGCTCATCTATCCAAGAAATTTGTTGAAACGAGTACGGAGAGAAGAGATATTAGGGAAATTCGATCCGACGAAAAAAAAACTGGGTGGATGGGGTTTACGTTCGTTGTATTGGATCGATAAAGATCTCTCCTTCTTTTGGATAGCTCGAGAATGTCTGAAAAAAATGTCGATCATTAGGACGAACTTGAATTGTTTTTCTTTTTATTTTTTTTTTTCGAGTCCAAAAAAAGAAAAAAAAATTAATAACAACAAAACAAACATTCGACGCTATCGACTTTTCCATTTAGTTATCGATTTCGAAAGCGAAAGTGGGGAAACAAAAGAAAATAGATTATGCTGCTAATCGAAATAATCGATTTTCTGCCCCGATCATCGATTTCATTTTTTATTGGACCCCCTTTTTAGGAATACTCCCAACAGGATTCTTATAGCAAAGGGACGACGTTTAAATCCCATCGGATTGGCTCGGATCGGATCGGATCGGATCGGACGGAGCTATCGAGATTTCGAAGAAGGATCCCTCGACCCTCCCAACCCCTTTAAACGTTATTCCTTCATCGAAATTTCTCTTATTTTCAGAAAAAATTGCTTCACCACCGACTACTTCAAGGGATGCTTGGACGTTTTATTACTGACGGACGAGATGGAGAAGATCCAAATGTGGATCAAGCAACTCCACGGGGCCGATCCCGGGGTTTAGGTAGCTTCTTTTTTTACGTTTATGATTTCATCATTTTTGGATTTTTTTTTGTTTCCTTTTTTTTTTTTTTTTCGTCTTCTACAATCTCTCACTTTCTTTTCCGCGCTTCTTGTCTCTTCCTTTCGTGCTTTTGCAATCTAATCAATTAACAATTTCCTGACGTTTTTTTTTCCTTTTTATTTTTTTTCCCTTCCCTTTTTTTTTTTTTTTTTTTTCTAAGCGCCTCCCATCCACCTATTCGATCCGACGATTCACCCGATCCACGCACTCGTCATCGTCCTTATCGATTGTCCCACTTGTCAAGTCGAACGAAAAAAAAAAAAAAGAAAAAAAATAAAAAACGGAAAAAAAATAAAAAACGAAAAAAAAAATAAATAAATAAAAATCGTTTCTTCCCCCAAGACTCCTACGATCCCACCACACGAGTCGCAAATTTCTTTTTCGTTACCGTACGTTCCAATTTAAAAAAAAAAAAAAAAAAAAAAAAAAAAAAAAACCGATTACGACATTTTTATTATGGTGTTTTTATATCGTCTTTGCAGTTACTTCTTTTTTCTTTTATATATATATATATATATATATATATATATATATATATATACTTCGTTCTTTTTTTTCTTCTTCTTTTCGTTCGTTTTATTTTTCTATTTTATTTTTATTTTTCTTTGCCTCTGAACGGATTACATCTGGACCCGAATAATGGCGAATCTCGCTCGCTTGGACCGTATTCCTCCTTCGTTTAAATATCAACTTTGGATCGGGAACGACGCATCGAGAATCGATATGAGAGAGTACGTTTTGTGCGAAATTCTAAGTAAATTTCGTTCTCGAATAAAAATCGCGTCCAAAACGAGACCCGATAGAGATGGTCGGGATTTTTCTTTTTTTTTTTTTTTTCCTTTTTTGTCGTTCAAAATTTTTAATGCGATCGCAAAACGACACGCCACGAATTTTGTTCGGTACCCCTGGACGAGGAAATGAAAAAGAGAAAAAGAAAAGAAAAAAAGGATAGGAATACGACTCCATCCGTTCGTCCCGAGAGAAAAAGATTTTTTCTTTTTTTTTTTTTTTTCGGTCAACCATATGCGCGCATGCATACGGTTGACCGAATACATACATACATATATGTATATATTTGACGTTGCGACAAATTTTTCTGCAATTTTTTGCATTTTACAGCAGAACCACGTTATGCGGAATTGGAATTTTTCTACCCCTATCTGCCCCTCGCTCTTCAACCCCACCCGCCCCCCACCCCCACTCATCCCCGTCGTCGCCCATACAATTTTTTGAAGGGGAACATTTTTGAGAACTGCATTTTTCACCGTTGAACCGCATCTTTTTTCCTTTTTCGTATAGAAACGCCCCCCCCCCTCCTTACCGCATCGCAACGAGAAGGAGAGCGGCGACGTTTTTTTTCCTCGAGATTTTTCAAATTGTTTATCTTCCTGTGAAGGAAAAAAAGAAAAAAACACACGCATACACCGTAAAGACCTCCAAACCCTGTATACTAACAACTACTAAACATCGATTATAACATTATATATATATATATATATATATATATATATATATATATATATATATATCTTTTTGTTAATATTCATATGAAAAATTTTTTTTGAAAGAAAAAGTAAATCTTAGAAGAAAAAAAGAAAAATATAAAGGAAAAAAAGAATGATATTAAATATTGAATATAAGACAACATAGAGAGAGAGAGAGAGAGAGAGAGAGAGAGCCGGAAGATAATTCGTTAGCATCCGGTATTGACCCTTACGAGAGAGAGATGGAGGAAGGAAGAGTCAATGTCCTCTCTCTCTCTCTCTCTCTCTCTCTCTCTGTAAAGTATGTTGTTACCATAGATCAAATCCCGAATCTTTTTCTCAACATATAACGTTGATTTGTTGCTAATTTCTTTCGTTTTTTTCTCTCTCTCTCTCTCTCTCTCTCTCACACACACACACACACTCCACTCCTACCCTTCCATCGTTCCCTCTCACTCTCTATCTCTATCTCTATCTCTATCTCTATCTCTATCTCTCTAAACAGGCAAGACTGCTTCGGCACTGAATACTTCATGAGCTGCATCCAAGCGTTGCTACTTGAGGACGAGAAGGAGAAGTACCAAGGGATGGTCGAGTACCTCGGTCGCAAGAAGTAAGCGAGAAAGGAAGGAATGAAGGAAT
>OU964964.1:9897609-9900109 GCA_918808275.2 Dolichovespula sylvestris
TACCCAATGTACAATTAACACAATACGAGTATAACTACAAACTATACTTGTTTCGCGTTATAATAAACGTATCAGTCAAAAATCATGATTATGATGATGATCGGTCTTTTTCTTTTTTTATACAAATGCACACAATCCCTCCCTCCCCTCCCCCACACACACACACACACGCTCACAAAGATATACCATGTATGCCCTGACCTCCCCCTCCCAGTCCCCGTTTATCCCAAATTTTATAGTTAATTCGATCGAACGAATTATAATTTAAGAAATTAAAAACGCAATGGACGAGCTCCGACGATTATGCGAAATTCGATGACGACGATGGCCTCGCGAACGAAAAATAATTCATCGAAATAATTCATTTGCCGCCGCAATCCGTGCGATTAATTAGTTTTTTGTTTTTTTATTATTTCTTTTCTTTTCTTTTTTTTTTTTCTTGCTTTTCTTCGTCCAAATAAACTTTACACTCTCGCGTACATCGTCGCCCTTTTTTTTTCGATTAATCACCGGCTCGTACGCAAAGTAATGACGATTTCCCCATTCATGACAATAAAGGTCCTCCTTTCTGTTTACATCTCAAGTTTTTATTTATTTATTTATTTTCTGTTTTTTATTTTTTTTTTTTTTATTTTTTGGTTTTTCTTATTTCACTTTATTTTCACTCACAAAAATTATTAAATATTCAATCTCAAAAAGAAGAAAAAAAAACTTTTACGTGGGCGTACACAGTTATCGTATGTTACAATAGCAAAAAAAAAAGAGAGAGAGAGAGAGAGAGAGAGAGAAAACAAGAACACTTCCGATCTTTCTAACTCAATTTGAAAATTATTCGTTAATTTGTCAAACCAAATAATACATTAAGTACTACATGCCCCCTTTTTTGTAAAAAAAAAAAAAAAAAAAAAAAAAATAAATAAAAGAAAATGAAAATTGTATTAATACGTCTTATGTGTATATATGGTGTATATGTGTATATACGAAACGAAACGTGAAAGAATTATTTATTACAACGGATTATCGATTAAAAATGTTGGCTTGTTGTTCGTAAGGGCAAGTCCAAATTGATTTAAAAAAAAAGATAGGAAGGTTTTTACATGATCTTCTCGGTTAATTACAATTATTTTCATATTACATGTTACAATCAGTTGTTACTTTTCTTTTTTCCCTTTTTCTTTTCTTTTCTTTTCTTTTCTTTTCTTTTCTTTTCTTTCCTTTTGTTCACTTTAAAAAAATAGTTTACAAACGTATACAAGATGGTAGAACATTGTGCACTGTCATAAGTGTTAATATTACGATACATTAAATTTATATTTAAACATAATTCATAATTCATTAATTGAACTAGCTGGCAGACCAAACGCCTTCTTTTTTTTCTTTCTTTTTCTTTTTTTTTTTTTTTTTTTTCTTTTTTATTATGTATTTCGAAAGGATCATCAAACGAAAGCCATAAGAGTACGTATCCCTTTTATTTTATTTTCTATTCTTTTCTATGTTATTTTATTTCATTATTTTTTTTTTTTCTTTTTTCTTTTTTCTTTTTTGTTAGTCGTCTCTAGATGTTAACGTTCTTTTTACAGTTTTCACCGTCGTAATAAACGTCGTCCATTGCAAAGATCCTACGATACACATATATATTATCTCTCTCTTGGCTTTGGGTAACTTTCGAAATTCGTGTTATTCAGCATACGAACTTTTATCGAAATCGAAGAAATATCATAGGCGTGTAAAAAAATCGTTCGAAACGCTTCCATCTACGATTCTTCTCTTACAAAAATAATTCGACTTTTTTTTCGACCTTTCTTTCTTTCTTTCTTTTCTTTTTTTTTTTATATATATTAATTTAAAACGCGTTTCTTTCTTTTTTTTCTGCCTTCCTTTTTTTTTTTTCAAAGAAATAGACAAAGTGATTGATAGATAGATCGATAGATAGAGATGGAGAGATTGTTTCATGTTATTGTATGCAATATTATGATTTATTAGGCTTTCTTCTTTTTATTTTATTTTATTTTATTTTATTTTATTTTATTTTATTATTTTTTTTTTTTTTGTTCCTTTTAGATGCGTTAACGAACCGTGTTGCGTTTTTAAAAATTCAATAATTACAATGTTAAAGAACTAGAATCGTAGAAAGGGGGAAAAACCTATTAAGAAAATTGATTCCACGTGTCACGAATGCCCCTCTAAATACTTTTCCTCTTTTTTTTTTCTCTCTTTGCTTTCTTCTGGGTTTTTTTTTTTCTTTCTTTTCTTTTTGTCTTTTCGGGGTTTTTTTTTTTTTTTTTCATTTGTTTTTCCCTTCTCATATGAACACACGCAGTAGGAGAGATCTACATTCTTATTTAATATGCTAATTGGAACGTTCTTCGTTTTACTAACTATATGCACCAGTTCAAAAAAAAAAAAAAAAAAAAAAAAGAGAAAAAAAAAGAAAAAAAAGAATCAAACGAACAAACAAACAAAAAAAAAATGAAAAAGATGATAATAACGAATGACACTC
>OU964964.1:9902609-9940109 GCA_918808275.2 Dolichovespula sylvestris
TCCTATAAAACGAACAAGTGAATTATTTGACAATTATAACTCCATTCTCTAGTTACAGTATTGGTATCATAGGTAAGAAGAAAATAAATTTATATATATATATATATATATATATATATATTACATATATATATATATAAAATTTGATATCTTTGCATATTAATGTTGTATGCGATGTGCAACGATCATTGAAAAAGAAAAGAAAAAAAAAGAGAGAAGAAAAAATCAATAAAATATAAACTGATGCATAATCCAATACGGTAACTGAGAGAAGGATAGACGAAGGAACTCACCAATCTGATGATTGATCGCTTGCATGCCCAAGTTGTTGAGGCTAATTGTAAGAAATTCCTCCTTATCACCAGTTGAATTATCCTCCTTCTATCCTTCTCCCATCATCATATGTAATTTTTCTCTTTTTTATACAAAATTTTTTAAATAACACTTATAAGTGACACCATGACGTTATATCTCACTCTATGCAAACTCATTTATTTATTGCGACCACTGTTATGATACATGGAATAAAAATAATTTATGAAGTATGAACGTGCTTACATGGAGACTTCGTAAAAGAAAAAAAAAAAAAAAAAAAAAGAGAGAGAAAAGAAAAGAAGAAAAACCCATGTAAGGAATATGACTATTTACAATATGATTAACTGAAAGTCAATATTTATTACTTTTGCTTAAAATAAACACAAAAATAATAGGACGATTACGGAGATGTAATAATCATTATTATGTACCATAATAAATATAAATCTTTAAAATAGATCAAACACAATTCAAAATGAAAAATCAAAATAAAAGCAACATTTATAGATATTAGTAGATCTCAATAAACAAAATTAAGGATAACAAGAAAATGCATATATATATATATATATATATATACACATACTTACATATATAAAATATATTAATAAATTAAGCGTTCTATTTTATAGACGCACGTAATCTTTTTTTTTTGTTTTTTGTTTTTTTATACACATTCATAACAAACAATTAAATAAATTCAAACATAAGGAAACAAAGCAATCGATAAAAAAAATTATCCAAAGTATACTTCGGAGGTACGTAAGCAACAAATAATACGTAGAATATTATGGAAGAAAAAAAAAATAAAAAAAATAAGAAAAAAAAACAACAAAAATTAAAAAATACAAAAAAATAAATAGAATATACATTATACTTTAAAAAGTAGAAATATAAGATAATGCCCCAAAACAATCAGAAAATGTTAACGAATAATTATGTTTGGGCAGACACATCGTTTACAAGTAAGCAAATATTAAAAAAGAAAAAACAATTAGTAAGTCAAATGAAGAAGAAATCGGTAAGAATAAATTTGAACTTTTGTATATGACTAAAAAAAAATATTACTGACGAACGTATAACCATTTATAGGCACGACCGCAACGACGGGATGGATGGCTTATGCAATCATCATCAAAAAAAAGCGGCTGATTAAAGCTTTTTAAAACGACGATCGTAAAACCAAAAATTGGTTGTCAAATTAAAAAAAAAAAAAAAAAAAAAAAAAAAAAAAAAAAAAAAAAAAAAAAAAAAAAAAAAGAAAGAAAGTGTCCAAACAACAATTTTTTCAAAGAATTTTCACACCACGTGCAATTATTATATTCGTTGCAATTTTAGATCGATATAAAAAATGCAAAGATATGTCGTGGTAAATATCGAGCTAATCGAATATCTTTTTTCTTTCTTTCAAATTTAAAATGCGATACATTGACGGTCGTGCCCAAGAGGCTCCAATTTTCTTTTTTTTCTTTTTTTTTTTTTTTTTTTTTTCTTTTATTATTATTATTTTTTTTTTTTTTTGGTGTATGCGAATGTAACTTTCAGTTAATCACCAAATCAAATCCCAA
The DNA here is from genome assembly GCA_918808275.2 of Dolichovespula sylvestris. Classification (NCBI taxonomy): domain Eukaryota; kingdom Metazoa; phylum Arthropoda; class Insecta; order Hymenoptera; family Vespidae; genus Dolichovespula; species Dolichovespula sylvestris. Next base: position 9,904,493 of record OU964964.1, read on the forward strand.
ACAGTGCTAGGTACTTTTGGCAAAGACACGTTCAAACTAGGTACAAGTTCCACGAGATAATATGTAACGGATGTGAAATATTTCGAGAAGAGCTCATATACGGATAACGTTAGCTTGGCAATTTCATCAAAAATATAATAAATCGTCTCGGTGACACCATAGTGAATATCGTGTAGATAGTCCAGGCAGATAAAGGAATGCTTTAACATGAAGTAAGCACCTGCAACAAAACGAAGAGGCAGGCCAGTCTAGGTTTACCTGTCTTTCTGGTGTTCTTCCATGAAAGACGCTAATGAAAAAATTATTAGTTTGGATAATCGAAAGAATATTAATGTTTTATGTAATTGAATAAAAATTTTATGTCTTTAATAAATAAGGTCTTCAAAAACATAACGTAATTATTATAATAATTAATGGAAAACAGACTTACCAGCCAAAAGAAGTAATGGAATTATTGAAATCCATACAACTTTGGATCCAAATATGCGTTTCCTTATACCTGAAAATCTGCTCAATACCCAACAATCAAACCAAAGTAGTTTGATTAAAACTAAGTAAATAGACCGCGCGATAAACCACCATGGCCTGCTCCAATATGATTCTAAATATAAATCAATAAACACCGTTGATTTGATCCATTTCATTTTAATATGTAATATAATTTACTTGAGAAATAACGATACCATTATAACGAATGCGTTCATGATGAGTATAATATTCTCTTTTTCTGGACGTCCTAAGTTTGAGAAATTCAAGCGACTTAAGAAACCAAGCTACGATAACTGTATTGAATTTTAAAAATTGTTGCGTGACCTTCCATCTTTGAGTATTTTCAATCGAGGTTGAAGGCATTATTTCATTTAACTCTGTATCAGAATCGTATTTATGAGTATCATCATAATCTATAGACGTCTTTCCCCATAAAGGGTACCTAGTCGAAATAATGTTTCTTAAATGTAAATAAATCACTTGGATAATCAAAATAAATGTACCATCTAAGTCTTATCTATATATTTAAAAATCAATTACAAACCTTTGTCGGACATTTAAAGAATCTACAGGCTTTGTATATATTACTTCTCTATGCATTGTGTATTGTTCGATATGTGTTTTTTTGAACATCGTTGATCTCGTTGCAAAATTAGAAACACTGGTGTGCGATGAAGCGGATAAATCACCTACGGACTGTGTTACATATAGAAAAAAAAACAATATATTAGATGTTTCCCAGATTGATATTTAAAAATTTTTAGACAACATTATACCGACAAACTTACTATGAGGTTTTGTTCAACCGTATCTTTAAGACCGGAAGAATCTAAGGTATCATCTAATCCACTTTCGGATGTGGTTAAAGATGATTGCCTCAAACTTTCCTGATTGGTTGATACTGTACTACCGATATTATTACTGCCATCTGAATGTATCGAACGTCTGGACATATTAGGCATTGCGAGTATACCTGGTGCTATCTCGTAACGACATTGTGACTTTTGCGAATAGGTATAATCTGTTTTTGGAAATTTGCTGAAATAACAAGAAAAATATGTAGTTTTGAAGAAAATATGGACGAGATTATGAAAGTTTACGGATACAGTTTTTGTTTACTTTCGAATCTTAGAGGGCAATTTCAATTTAACGATATTAGAATTTTATTTTTTTTCCTATCTTTTTTCGATGGGATATTCTGACAAGATAAAATGTTTGTTTACAAACACGGTTACCCTTCTTAATTATGAACGCAAACAAACACACATAGATCACAAATATAAAGTGACTTTAAAGTTTGACTTACTTCCACCATTCCCCGGCTTGTTTGTATATTTCATAGGCGGATCCTGGTCTACTTGGCAAGTCTTCCCTTTCTCCTTCTTCTGAAGAATAATCACTGGTAAGTACTCTATGCGGTGTCACACTTTTACGTACTTGTTCTGGCACATTATAGCTCGTTTCTTCTTTGGTCTCATCTTGTCCATTAACAAATATTTGTCGTTTGGCTCTCTGGCGTTCAGATCGTCGTTCAACCTTTTTATATCCCACAGACACAGAACTATCGGATTGTTTACTTTGACTATCCGATGTAATTTCTGACACGGGTTCTATCGCACTTTCAATTATTGCTTGCATATTTTGATCGCGCGCTTTGCTGGCACTACCTGGCCTAAAATTTTAATGATAGGAAAAAAAATCAAAAACAAAAAAGATAGATAGAAAACCATCGAGATACAAATCACACATCCTATTAATCCATTGTTATATAAAAGAAAAAAGAGAAAGATATTTAAAAACCATACATCGATCTACTACCAGATCTTCTAGAATTTGTAGCCTCTGCTGGAGTATGCGATCGTTCTCTACTCTTACTTCTCAGGTCATAGTGATGTTCCGCTTGTTCTGTATCCAGTAAGACACGATTTGTAACCAATGGTGTATGGGAACGAGATCTGCTTCTACTCCGTAATTCATAATGATGCTGTTCACTTTCCATTTTCCTGCCAAGTTATGAGTAATAATCTATTTGCATGAATGACGAATGATAATGATTTAATATTTTGTTTTTTCTTTTTTCTTTTGAAATAATAGTTAAAACAAAATATACGGTTCGGAATACCGTTTACTGCACTGTACTGTATTAAAAGGCACGCTCAGAGTAGACCAAAAATCTTTGGCTTGAATTAACAGAAACATATGTCCAAGTATAGCTAAAAATAGTCCCCTCCACTAAGGTGGGAAAACAGCCCTCTCACTGAATTCCTATTTCTAGTCTTGTCTCTTTCTCTCTTTCTCTCTCTCTCTCTCTCTCTCTCTCTCTCTCTCTCTATATATATATATATATATATATATATATATATATATATATATATATCCATCTATCTCTTTTCTTACTTATTATGAATACAGAAATGAAATTTTCAGAAAATCCCCATAAACAAGAAGTATTTAAGGCGATGCGATGTGTACGCGAATTGATTCATTAAAAATAATAATTAATTCAATGTAAAAGTATTCAAAAGAATTTCAACATTTAATAGAATTCAAACATTTCTCTTTACGCATGGTAAACGTTGAATGATACAAAAATCAATATAAATATATATGTATATATACGATCGTTAATTAAAATATTCCATTTGTCTTGAATTGTCACTCGTTAAAAAATATTACGACGACGAATATAAAAGAGTAATGTACAATATTGCATAACGTCACATTACGTTTATATACTGTGTTAGAACTTCGAACTTTTTATTTTTTTTTTCTTTTTTTTTTTTTTTTTTGTTATCCTGCAATGCGAATAAAAAAAAAAAGAAAGAAAGAAATAAAGAAGAAGAAAAATCCTTCGAATACAGTGGGAAGAAAGAAGATCTAATGAAAATTTCGATGAATTATATTCCCTTGGGAATTTTCCGTTGGATGAGAGAAATTATCTACCCTGTTGCTACGATATTTCTTTCAAAAAGAAAAAGAAGAAAAAAAAACAGTAGAGAGAAAAAAAATTCTAATCCACTTGACTACTTTTATTCACGCGTACTAACGTAGTACACACGTACGTATCGCATGCATGATCTTCAAAACCGATAAGCCGTATTTTTAAAAAAGTTTAATCCGTTAAAAACTGATTACCTATGATAGTAACTACAAACGCCATCTCGTAAATAAATCTAACGATTATATATACAAATGCATATATATATATATATATATATATATATATATATATATACATTGGTTAGATCTCTTCTATGAAATTCCAATTATTTTCAAACGAATCTGATATCGCATAGAAAATCTAATCGCACGTACTATATATATATGTATATATATAATGTAATTACTTACAAACGAACATAACTTCTTCTTTATTAAAAAGAAAAAAGAAAAAGAAAAAATATATACACGCATATATATACACACACACACACACAACACACATATATGTATATAAAAGAACAACTAAAATTCGCGGTTCATTTTACACAATTAATTTTCATCGATATCGAACGACACGCATACACTGTTGAGTATATGTTTATACACACGCGCACACACACATATATGTATGTTTATATATATATATAAATATATATAAATTAAAACTATTAGACTAGAGATTTCCCTTTCTCTATTTCCATTTATGCACGTTTGATAGAGAATAATTACGCATGAAAAACTGACACTCTCTCTCTATCTTTCTTACTCGTGCATGCGTATGCGCGCGCACCGCATATTTTGTAAGAGTGGGTCTATAAGGAAGAGTAGTGGGGGAAGGAAGAGATAAAACTGTCGCGCAAGGAGTATGACGTAAATTTTGTATAAAAAACCCCCATATATGAGTCATGTGTTCCGTTAAATACGTAAATAATCCGGCTTATTACATTAAATGTTATATGAAAGAATACACAGAACATACGAAGAGAAAATAACGGACAGTATTGTAAATAATTATTAAGGTTATGTGTAAATCATTGAGCACGAAATATTTTAGTTGTAATTAAAATGCAATAGATTTCCTACTTCGCTCATATGAATAACAACAAATGTAAAATGAACGAACAAATGACTATCTATGGTATATGTATGATGAAATATATATATATATATATATATATATATATGCACGCAGTGATCGATCGTAGCGTCGTTAGCGGACAAATTTCGAACTACGTCAAAATTTGATCTAACGTTCGTCGATTTCGTACTTCACGTTTTATTAATCGTATCGATAGTAATAGAAAATAGTTAATATATATTTTTGATTGATTTTGCGGTACAGGTATGATGAAATCTATGTATGGACGAAGTAATCGATCGTGGCGCCGTTAGCGGGCAAATTTGAAACTAGGTCAAGTTTAACCTTATACGTTCCTTCGAAATTTACATTATTATACATTTCATTAATCGTAAAGAGAAAATTATTTCTATGAATAAAATTATAATGATTATCGATAACGGTTATCGTTTATCGTGCGACGGTAATAAGAAAATAACAAATACATAGTTTTAGTCGATTCGCATGAATATATACGAAGAAACGATTATTTCACGTTTTCACTAAATCCGTCGTGATTCTTCGTCTTCTTTCGTGGCTTCGTAATTGGTTAGTAAATAAATCTCCTTTGTCATTGGCTATCAACCGGTGCCAGTTCTAGTTCGTTTCGACGAAAATATGCCTAAACCTGTATGTACGTGTATATGTACACGGTCACGTTAATCGATCTTTTAAAAGAGCTTTCCCCTTTTCGCGTTCGCCGTATAGTAATACATATATAACATGCGTGTGAGTGGAAATTAACATGTTAAGATTAAAATTTCTATTGAATCGATATGTTACGATCGATCGTACATCGATGTTCTCCAATTATCGTGATATTAATCGTCATTTAATGTTAGAATGATTTGGAAATGATCGGGTTATCTTTTTGTATGTTAAATCCTTTAACTGGTTACCTTATTTCAAGCTTTTCCTTCATTCTTATTGACTTTCTTCTCGTGTAATAGTAAGTAGTATTAGTATTAGTAGTAGTAGTAATAATAATAATAATAGTGGTGGTGCGTGCACATAGTCGCGTCGTGCGTTATCATAAAGTTGAAAGTTTGGTTAACAAAAAAAGTCTAGTAGTATGCCACAGTTTCATAGAATTGAAATCAATAGGACGGAATGGGAGGTACCAGAACGATATCAAATGCTTACTCCCGTAGGCTCGGGAGCTTATGGTCAAGTTTGGTAAGAGAAAAAATGATTTAATAATTATACATGTATATGTGTATGTATATATGTGTTGCAACGATCGAACAGATAAGTCATTATAGAATGACCATTAACACGAATAATAATTGCATCCTTGTAAAGGATTTCTTTTTTTTTTTCGTTTTTCTTTTTTCTTTCTCTTTTTTCTTTTTTTTTCATATTGCTCAATATTAATGATGATATATCAATAATGTATTTTTATTTAAATCAATCGATTGTTACCTTGACATTATTGATGTTTCATAGACGTCTTTTCTTTGTATTATAATTTCATTCCTTTCTACCATGTTAAATGTTACATATCTTTTTCTTTTTTTGCTTCTGCATTCAAAGTATTTTATAGAAAGAACTAATAAACTAATAATTTTAGAACATCGTACGAATGTTCTATTTTAGTGGCAAGCCGAATATAATTAGATTATTTGACAATACTTTTCACTGGCCAAACATACAGAAGAAAATCTATTTAAAACTTTTGCACATTAGGAACGTCTTGAAAAATTTATACCCTTCTTTTAATTCATATTTTTAATAACGCATCTCGTTTCTTGAATTTTCTTCCCTTTACATTTTCAGTTCCGCAGTAGATACGACGACTAATCAGAAAGTCGCTATAAAAAAATTAGCTAGGCCTTTCCAATCAGCTGTACATGCAAAACGTACATATAGAGAGTTACGCATGTTAAAACATATGAATCATGAAAATGTAAGTAACAAAAATTTGTTTACATACGCCGTAGTTAGTGTCTATTAATATTATCTAAAATTAATGCTGCTCTATTTTGCAGGTAATCGGTCTATTAGATGTGTTCCATCCATCTTCGTCGTTGGAAGATTTCCAACACGTGTAAGATTTTTTTTCGTTGTCAATAATGTCTTATAATTTTAAAATGGAACGCGAATATTCCAGCATAATTTCATAAGAAATTGTTCTTACAGCTACCTAGTCACACATCTGATGGGAGCAGATCTCAATAACATAGTAAGAACGCAAAAACTTTCTGACGATCACGTACAATTTCTTGTTTATCAAATCCTTCGAGGCTTGAAATACATTCATTCTGCGGGTATTATTCATAGGGTAAGACTCTTACATTTAATTCAATGGATCATTTTTTCAAGATACATACATGTGTATATATATATATCTGTATATATTATGTAGTCATTATCCTCTTTAGGATTTGAAGCCATCGAACATAGCGGTAAATGAAGACTGCGAATTAAAGATTTTAGATTTTGGTTTGGCTAGGCCTACGGAGAATGAAATGACAGGATATGTTGCTACCCGATGGTATAGGGCTCCAGAAATTATGTTAAACTGGATGCATTACAATCAAACAGGTTCGTTTCGATGGACTTGTCTTACCCTTTCCCCTTCCTTCCTCTATGAACGTTATAAATAACTATAATTTTTATAATTTTCAGTCGACATTTGGTCAGTTGGATGCATAATGGCAGAATTACTTACTGGAAGAACATTATTTCCAGGAACAGATCGTATCCCTTTCAAATTATTTTTTTCACTCTATCATACATAATATTTATTTTAAATAAGATTTCGCTTTTTGTCAATAACATTTAATTCGCCTTTACTAACATCACAACATCCTCCGGAAATAGCCCTTATTATTATTGTCTTTGTGTTGTCTTTTATAATCTAATATCGTTCATGTATAATAATTTAGCTGCGATGTGCCTAATCTATAAGCTATGCTTTTTGCTAAGGATCTACGTAGCTTATTTGGACGCAAAATAGTAATAATAATATACTGCACTTGCTTCTATACAGTATATATTATTTCTCTCTCTCTCTCTCTCTCTCTCTCTCTCTCTCTCTCTCTCTCTCTCTCTCTCTCTCTCTCTCTCTCTCTCTCTCTCTCTCTCATTCTCTCTTTCTCTCTCTATCTTTCTTTCTCGTCTTTTTTTCTCATTTAACGTAGTACCGAGGATACATACAAAGGAATCGTTGATTCATATTTACACGTAATAAGAATTAATTATAGTAAATTTTCATTAAACTGCTTAATCTAACATAATTATTCGAGTAAGTTTAATAAAAGTTTAGTGGAACCTTAGCAAGAGCAGATATTCATCAACTGAATTTAATAATGGAAATTCTGGGTACACCACGCGATGAGTTTATGCAAAAAATATCATCGGAATCGGTAAGTCGATATCATCTTCCTTCACTAAAAGCACTTCTGTATAAAATTTCTCATTTTAAACATCATACGCCTTTACTATCACCATATAACACCCAAATTGTGACAATTTATATTTAATACAAACTGCAGAATCATGCTGTGAATATACAAAAAAAAAAGCGATCTTTCTAACAAAATTTATAATGCCAATTTGCATGCCACCAACTAATTCTTTGTCGAGGAAACTTTTTTAGCATGCATCTATAAGTAGTAATCGATCGAACGCGAAACTAATTTATTAATATATTTCTCAAGTAAATTATGCTTTCAAACTTACCTTAACGCTAAGCAGACATTGACCACTTAACACGAGTTCTTGTGCTCTGTGGTATGCCCACAGAAGAAACCTTGAACAAAATTACCAGTCAAGAGGTAAATTAAAGAATTCTTTGTAATCAATTAATTTGCCATAATAATATTTGAATGTATTTTTAAAAATTTTATAGTATTTATAATACAAACGAAGATATCAATATATGCATCACATTTTTATTCATCATTTGTAAATGATATTTATTTTAGTTTTTAATATCAAATATGGAACAATGTAACGGATTCTAAATAAGTGGTAATTGAGGTAAATTTATTTTTTCTTTTGCAGGCCAGGAACTATATACAAAGTTTACCGCCATTGAAGAAGAAAAATTTTAAAGACGTATTTCGTGGGGCTAATCCCTTAGGTATTATATTTACCTAAATGGTGTTTGCCTTAAAAAAAAAAAAAAAAAAAAAAAAAAAAAAAAGAATTGTATCGAAGCTAGAGCACTGATCCTATCTATGATTCAACCAGGATGAAAATTTTCATTCATAATAATTAATATTTTTTACTTTGTCCTCAGCCATAGATTTGCTTGAATTAATGTTGGAATTAGATGCCGAAAGGAGAATTACAGCGGAACAAGCATTAGCCCATCCGTATCTTGCACAATATGCTGATCCAACGGATGAACCAGTATCGTTACCGTATGATCAAAGTTTTGAGGATATGGAATTACCTGTTGAAAAATGGAAAGGTAGTATAATGCATTTCTAAGAATATTGTTTTTTTTTTTACTTGTTATAATATTTACTAAAATTCATCAAGAACATTATAATTTGTAGAACTTGTTTATCATGAAGTGATCAATTTTGTACCTCAAACATTACCTGCACTATCATCGACGATTGAAGCAGCTACGTAGAATTTGACTAATATAGGATAATACAATTTTAAGCACACTGTAAGATAATACTAATATCGAAAATTTAAATTATATGTAATTCTTTATATATATATATATATATATATATATATATATATATATATATATATATAATATGTGTGTGTATATGTATATATATATGTATCTATGTACGTACGTACGTATGTATATATGTATGTATGTATATATATGTATATATATAAAAGAATATCCGTGTATATAATTCATAGATAATGCAAAGTATTAAAGATAAAATGTATATTTTTATTAAGTTAAGAGTTAAATGATGATAAAAACACTAATACTTTCTGGAATATTGCATTATAAAAATTCATTCCTAATACGTGCAATAATATAATTCATCAAATATATTTCAAATAATAATAAAAAAAAAAATGAGAGGGAAAGGTATATAACTATAATGCTTGTGTAACTATTAATATTTCAAATTTACGCGCGTGTGATCGACGAATGATTGCCAACATAAGAAAAAAAAAGAAAAACAAGATACGATGCTATGATGTTGATCTTGCCTAACAGTTGGTAACGTAATTTAGATAAATCTAAACTAACCACGTTTAGTCTCTCCGTTAAGACCGTCATTTTTAATTAATACGATGATGAACGAATAAACAAGTTTGAAAGTTAAATTTAATATAAAATGGCATTACATATTATTAAAAAGGTATATAAAATTATTTCTGGTTATACATTATATTTATGCGTGTATGATATGTAATAACAAATCATAACCTAAATATATCGATTATATTAGTATAAATATTTTAATAAAAATAAAATATTTTTAGGCAACAACATTTTGTAATGGCATTTTAGCCAAGAATGTATTGCCACGTAGACGTTACAGTTTGTATGAGCCTGATTATTTGGAGGTTATTTTTTTAATATTTAATATAGACAGTTTTGTGATGTTTGTTTTTTATAATACAATATATAGTGGATTATATATATATATATATATATATCATGTTGTAGATGTTAAAACCGAAAGTACCAATTTATCCTATGTTAAATGTACAGATTAAAGGATACGTTTATCCTGTATTAGAAAATTATCAGAGTTTCGTTCATAAAATTGCTACACTTATGGACATCGATGTAGATAATAGGTAATATTCTGAATTAATTTCTATTTGAAAGTACGTTGTTTTTCTTCTTCTTTTTTTTTTTTCTTCTTTTCATATTACTTGATTCGTCCATATCGTTTTCAGTTGGGCATTTCCTGCGAAAGTATTAAAAATTCAAAGATTTAAACCAAGAAGTACCGTCGTGACCACAGAATATAATCTAAATGTTTACGAAAGGAATATACAATTAGCAGACGTTACTTCAACGCAGTGTCCCTTACTAATTAGAATATTAGAAGCTACTTTGCCAGAAGGGGTAACTTTAAATGTGACTATTTTCGATTCTGACATAGAATTAAAACGTTATATACCGGATAAACAGTTATTAGATATGAAAACAATGTTAGAGGATATGAAACAAAAAAATTAAATTATAATACGACATTGAAATATTTTTGAAAACATCGAGATTTATATTAGTAATGAGATATTAGATATGCAAAGTATACAACAGCAGCGAGTGTATTCTGTAAAAAAAAAGTATTTATTATAAAACTTGATAAAAATTTACAAACAGACATGCATGTAAATACGTTTGCATATATAAACGATAATTTATCAAAATATTTTCAATATCAAATTGAATATTGTTTTTTTATAAAAGGCAGGATTATCATCGGAACATTACGTTATAACTATAACAAACCAAAGTGAACGACTTTTATTTTAGAACCTTCCTCGGACTTCGAAGACTCCTTCGAAATTTCATTATCAGCATCTTCTGCAATTCATAAAGCGATTAAAGTAATTTTTTTTTTTTTTTATTTTTTTTAAATAACCCTTCGAAATCATATCGCGAAGTAATATTTATAAATGGTTTCACTTGGCTTACTAGACAAGGGTTGAAAATCTTTCAAGTAATCCTCATTTCCAAGGCACAACGGTAAACTTTCTGCTAATTCACGTTTCGGATCTGTCACGTGTAACTGCGTAACCGTTGAACGTTTCTGTCTGTGAGATTGATTCTGCAAATTTTACAAGATAAAAGCGACTTGTCAACAATATATATATATATATATCATTAAAAGCGAACAATCTTACCGTTCCAGGTACCAATATATGCGTAACCGTATCCGAAAATTTCACTTTAGGTTTCTCGTTGGTCGACATCGGAGTATCCATGAATGTGGGACACATGGGATAGGTCTTTGAATTGGAATTGGATGTATTTACAATAGGTAACGGTGGTACGTTAGACGACGTTTTGATCTCCTTACCGGTATTACTGTTAATAGGAATTTGCGACCCTACCTTTACGTGTCTACTACCTTCGAGCAATAATCTACTTTGTAGATTGTAAGAGGAATGCGAATAACTCGAAGCACTCGTCGAACCAATTTTGTTGCTACTTGTATGTTGCGTGGCGACGTTGATACTGTCGCAACTCCCGTGATAAGACGGTACGTAAGAGAGATCGGAATTAATTCTACAAGTTTTAGAATTATTATGAAGACACGGATCTTGTAAAATATTGGACGCGGAATTTTGTCGTTGCAGTATACTACACGGTGTTATGTTCATCACCTTGGCGGACGATATCTTTTGACTCGATTCGTCTATATTGGTTAATCCGAGTGTACTTTGAGATAGTGAGAAATTTTTTCTCTGTAAATTTTGAAGATAATTCGTGAAGGAAGACGTTATAGAGGGGGGCGGTGGTGGTACGTCGTTGTTACCGCCAACGGATTGTTTTTTGCCAATCTTTTGATGATTATCCGCGTAAGGATTGTCCTCGGCGCGATAAATTTTGACGTTGCCGTCGTACGACGTAGAACCATCGGTGGTATATTTACTCGCGGCAAACAAAGCGTTAGATTTTTTAACTCTGTTAAGCGACGTTGTTAATTTGTTCGATTGTACAACAACGGTATTGGATGATGTATCCTCTATTTGCGATACCAGATTACTACTCGATGAATCGTTCCTTCTGATAATCGAAGAGTAACGATATGAGGAGGAGGGTGTATTTTCACATTGTACATTTGACGCTGTTGCCAAATTGTTATCGGAATTACGTGAAATCGGAACGTTGTTGCAGTTGATCGTACTGAAAGACGTCGACATAATATTATTGTCGACGTTGCTCAACGATGGAATCAACGAGGTGGACGGAACATCGTCCAAGACGACAAATTCGTAGGTCGAATTATTGAATGAGGTCGATATGAAATTATTTTCATCGGTTATCGTCGTCTTTGCCTGGTCCTCGACGGACGACGTGTCATTGGCGTATTGCTTGTCGTTCGTTATCGACTTATTATTTATCATTAATTGCAACAACACGTCGTCACGGTGTTTACGATCGAGCGGAGACGACGACGACGACGACGAAGATTTTTGTTTACCGATCGACGATAGATTTCCAAAGGATGTGGTCATTAGATCCTCGGAAAATTTATTGTAAGGTTGAACTAATCTATTGTTAATCGAGTTTACCGTAGATATCGATGTTAAATTCGTACGTTGGGTAACGTATGTCGTCGGTTTATTGAAGGACGTAGATGCAAAGAAGGCGTTAGATACCACAGGTGTGTGAGTGGAATCGTTAAAATTGGTACTTGCCAAAGTAGTATTGTTACTACTACTACTACTGCTACTATTGGGTGCATTGAAAGATGTGGAAATGATATTGTAGTCAGTTTTATTACCCGTAGTAGGATCATCGGTCGTCGATGATGTCGGCAAAAGCGTTTTGTCATCGTAATAAGAAGGATAGAGAATCGGCAGGGGTGGAACGTGGTTGTTGGAATTCTTTTTGTAATTAAATCTTTTCGGATACTTTATGCTCGTCTCGTCCTCCTTAGTCGAATAATTTTCACTTTCGTCGCTATAAGATTCTTCCCCTTTGTCGCTCGTTAATTCGGAACATAAAGAACAAGATTCTCGGGAACACGTAGAATCTGTAATGGTTTCTCGATTATATAAAGCTATAAGTAATGATGATAGTAACGCGCGTACGCATTTAATAATATATTCTTCTCGATAAAATTTCTCTCTTTTTTATTATTCTTACGCGAGGAATCGCAACTATTCGATCTGCTCAATATTTGTTCGGCCTTCTCCTTTGCCGCATTCGCCATTTCCATATCGTTCACAACCAATGCATAAAAATGTATATCCATAAATAGATCGTGATCGTTTAGATCTATGGCAAGCCTGAAGGCTTTCTCAAACATGCGATATCTGAGAAAAATTATTATTCCGTTGTAATGAAAAGAAAAAAAAAAAAAAAAAAAAGAAAAAAAAAATATTTGACTTATTATTTTCACGCAATCCGTCATTATTTTTTTTTCTGGTACCTTAGTAAATGATGAAAAAATCGTCTCGTCAAGTCTCTCACTTCGTCTCCGTATTCGTCTTCGATAGCTTGACTTATTGGCCTAATTGGTACATGAAAACTACCCAATGCGTTTTGTATGAAACCTGGATAAATTATCGTAGGCATATATATATATATATTTTTTTTTGAGAGTATAAAGAAAGAGTTTCTAATTAATTAAGAAATATGATCGAATCGAAAAATAAAAATAACGTGTGTGTGTGTGTCTTACTTTCGTGTTCGGACGTTAATGGTAACTTGAATAAATAATTTAAGATTTGGTTGAGAGAATGCATACAAATGCGTGGATGCGTGTCCCAATTTAAACGTAACAACAAAGTTGTCGCCTGTTCGATTTGAGAAAGCATTAAATATCTTCTTACTAATATATCTCCTGAAAGATTATCTCCTTCGACTACTCTAATGACTCCTATGGGGCCCCTATTGGTACATCAAACTTTAAATATATCTTTTTCGGAGAGAGTGAGAATAGAAAAAAAAACAGAAAGAAAGAAGAAAGAAGGAAAGAAAAATTATACGAAATATTCTGCTTACTTACCGCTCAAAAAGTAATAAAAACAACGAGTCCCCGTAACTGTAATAACTAATATGAGAATTCAATTGGTTTCTTTTATTCCATTCCATCCGTACTAACGCCGGTTGGCTCCTATTTCAAGAGAAAAATAAATCATCGATTATGCTTGTATATATTATAAGTCACAAGTCTTTCGTATAGAGATATTGATAATACCTGAAGTAAGAAGACAAATCAAGAATATTTGCCGGTGATGTTTCGTCATTTAACATTTGATTTTTGATACAATGCAGGGCAATGTCGAAATGTTGAAATTGGCCTCTATCGTTTCCGATGGAAAATATCATACCGTCGTTGTGCCAGGATGCAAGTGTCGGTATCTTGGAAAATAAATGCGTTCAAAAATAAATTACATCGAATGATACACATCACCATTCTGATTTCTTTCTTTCTTTCTTTTTTTTTAATTTTTTTTTTTTCTTTTTTTTAAGTATCGAGGAACTTACAAAGGCAGCTTTTATATTAATAATTGTAGCTTTCGTTTCATCGTATAACATTACAGAACCGTCTATGCAGCATAATAATAATAACTCTTGATTAGGTGAAAATTTTACGCAGCTAGTATGAGTTGGTAACGGTATTGAGATAATAGCAATTCTTTGAAGTTTGTCTTGTTGCGATACTTCGTACGTACGCCATTCAATCGTAACTTCGCCCTATATTGTGATTAGTACATATTATTATATTCTTAACAATATAAATTTTATATGGGTATGGTCCAGAACATTCTAAATTATTACCTTTCTTGATACTTTTTGTTCTACAGAATGAATGACATTTTCATGATGTATATCAAATTTTATACATAAAGGATCAAACTCAGTGCGTACGTAACATATTAAGTCCAATTTTGTTCTAAAAATAAAATCATACTAAAAACTTTGATGAAAAATAGAAAAACCAATTTCTTCCTCTTCTTCTAAGATAAATAAAAATTTAAAAATAGATATACAGTAAATAAAGAGATAACGTGCTATTAGAAATGGCCAAACTGTCCGATCTAATGAAAAGTAAATCTAAAAGTGTAGAGTAAGGGAGAAGCGCTTAGAATGCATATTTTCTACTTACAAATAAATACCATCTCGACATACCCGGTAAGGCGATAAAGGTGTATATTTGCACGGTCGTGTTCCTTGACTACCGGACTCCATGGATATACTTCGTTCATCGTAGATTTCCACCAAATTAATATCTACAGAATCATGCACTTTTGCAATAAACATAAATTAGAAGCAACATATGCGTAAGCATAGATTCAACATTAAATATAAAAGTCATTTTGGAATAATATTTAAACTTAATCTTTTTGAAAATGTTAATAGACAATACCAGATCACCAGGCTTGTTGATTTGAATTTTTTTATCCAGTCTGCGTCCATTAGAGCCAAATAGATCGCTCGTACTCAATTTGGGTTCCAATTTATTGATTTTATCGAAAGCATGTCTCCTGGGTTTCGTAAAATACACAGTTGTTATTTGATTATCGTTATAAGTACAAATCAGATGGGTCTTTGTGATTGACACTGTAAAATTTGTAATTACATTTTAATAATATAAATTATACTTTATCGATGCTAGTCGAAGGTATATTTAAATATTTACCATCAGATATGTGATCGCATAACTTCCCTATTAGATACTTATCAAAGATACACTTAACTATATCGGCAGTTTCAACATTAATTTGTATGTAAATCAATAGACCATTGTTTAACATTATTTGCAGGACGCTGTGATCGTACCATTGACAATATATAGTCGAATTATCTCTGAGCTGTTCCTAAATAAATAAAAGCTAACGGATCTAATCGAACGTTTAAGCGAAAACAATTCAAGGATATTAATTAAATAAGTAATATAAATACCTCCAAGTGTTTTATAGAGTCTTTCAATTTATTTCCCTTCTTGTTCGTTGGAACATAAGTCATACCACGTTTTTGGCTATACGATCTTTTCCCTTCCTCGTATATACCGTCGATACGTTTGTCATTATATCTGTTAAAAAAGAAAAAAGATAAACAAAGAGACGAAAAAAAAAGAATAAATTAACATAAAATCAATTTCTAACGAAGAGACGAAGAAAAAGTGATTGATCTCATTTAAATAATAAATTTTCATTTCTAAAGAGAGAGAGAGAGAGAGAGAGAGAGAGAGAGAGAAAAGAGGGAAAAAAAATAAAGATTTATATTTTACCGAAATGCACCGTGATCCGTGTTCTTTATATTGATATTGTCATCGAACGTCCATAAATTCAATTCTCCTAACAAAGTAAGCATTTTCAGTTAACTATCGTAAGTACATCGAAAGGAGGGAGAGAGAGAGACAGAGAGAGGGAGAGGGAGAGAGAGAGATAGAGAGAGAGAGAGAGAGCACACGCGTTAAGCGTCTATAAACAATGAAGCGTGCCTGTCAAAAAGGGGTTATGGATATTCTTATCGGTCGGTAAGGTAGGATACCATTTGGTGTTAGTCAAAAACAGTAGTTCTCAACTTGTAATTGCTTGACAGTTACGACTTGCGATCGGGGAGAAGTTGAGTCTCGTTTATTTAGAAACAAACATAACGACGAAAAACGTGTTAAGATCCTTTAATTGGAACGAAAGGGTGTGCTCACACGGATGAATAAAATATATGTCGTGCGTCTTTGCTTCAACGATTATATTAAACGTTTGATAAATAATTACTTTTCTACTTGTTCGTCGTTCGACATTGATGCCGGATAAATGCGTTCTACGTAGGGAAAATAAAATAAAAAAAAAAAAAAAATAAAAAAGAAAGAAAAAGAAGTAATCATACTCCGTCCAACGCATTATCTAAATAGGGTGTTATTGCATGGATCCCAGTAGTCTCGTGTAGGAAGCGCGATAAAGGAAAAGAAAAAAAAAAAATTTAATTAACATTACAAATCTAACAGAATTAAATACGAAGAGAGGTGCATATCTAATACGTTTTCTTTCTTCTCCTTTTTTTTTTTTTTGTTTTTCTTTTTTTAATTCTCGTACTTAATCTCGCGAGGGAAGATCACGTGACGAGCGTGTCTCGTGTCACGTGATACATTTTATTTAGTAGACGTTAAAAACTATTTTTAATTTTTGTAGCGGATTTCTTCTCCTTTCTTTGTTTTACAAACGTCATTCGATGATCGTCGTTCGATGGGAAAAAAATTTCGATTCGAAAGTTTAAATTAATTATCCGAGAAGAAATTTTAATCGTCATCTCTCGGTCTATTCCTTCATCGATCGATCGATCGATCGATCGATTGATCGATCGATTGATTCATCCAAAGCGACAACGTAGTTGTGGTCGTTAATTTTTAACGGAGATTTCTTTTAATATTCCCGACCATTAACCTACCCTCCCCTCCCCCTGGCCCATATGGAGGACGAGATTAAGTTTTCGAGTTATCAAGTACATATACATACATATATACCGGCATCGACGAATTTATCCCATTAAATTGGCCCAAGGATCATCGAGTCCATAACTGAATCGAAACAAACAAGCATTTCCCGAAATACTTGCAGCATGGAACGAACGTTCGTATCAACGAGTATGTATGTATAAATCAAGAGTACGTACGTACGTATGTATGTATGTATGCATGCATGCATGCATGCATGTATGTATGTATGTATGTATGTATGTATGTATGTATGTATGTATGTATGTATGTATGTATGTATGTATGTATGTATGTATATGCAAACGTATGTGGATCGTATAAATGTCATTCATCGAAATTTATCGTCTAGGATAAAAAAAAAAAGGAAAAGGGTTTACGAGAAAGGGTCGGTAAAATAATTGGACCAATAAGGGTGTATTTTCATGATTTCTCTGTAATTTGACATACATACAATGGCTACGTATGTATATTTAAAATAAATACGCGTATAATGAACATAATTCATATATACATATCAATAATATAAAATATATATGTAAGCAATATGTTTATCATGTAGAGGGTGGGCGAAATAAAGTGTTACAATCTGGTTAATAGGGTGGCCCAAATAAAGTGTTACAAGATATATCTAGGATGTTCCAAATAAAGTGTTACAAGATATATGCAGGGTGGTCCAAATAAAGTGTTACAAGATATATATGTAGGATGATCCAAATAAAGTGTTACGAACCATACGTGGATGGATGGATGGTAGAAATGGAGCGTTACAAGTTGTTTTCATTGCGTATATTACGGGTACCAAGTTATTATTATCATTATCATTATCATTATCATTATTATTATTATTATTATTACTAATTTTTATATTCCTCTTTAATATCAAGAAATAATACGATATGTTTGTGACCATACGTATGACATAACATTCGTACGCTACAAATGTTTACTGGTGGAGTAAACAATAAAAAAAAAAAAAATCAAGAGAGAGAGAGAGAGAGAGAGAGAGAGAGAGAGAGAGAGAAGAAAAAAAGTAAGATAAAAAGGAGAGGGGGGAGAAAAAGGCAAAAGAAGAATAATTACATTTCATTCTCTCTAATAAGAGAGAATAGATGGATGTCTGGCTTATATGAGAGACATTATTTAGGTCCCACCTTGTATAACTGCATACTGCATATAGACATACGTGTATGTGTGCGCGCGCACACACACACACACACACACACACACACACACACACACACACACACACACACACACACACACACACACACACGTACGTACGTACGTACGTACGTATGTATAACCGTTACGATTCTTTCAAAGGGACCTTGACGAGACGCTACCATTTTTGCTCGCGATGCATCGAGTGTGCGCTCAGGTGCTCGCGAGCGCGCTTCTTACAACTAACGTCGTCAGTTCATCCTCTTCTCTCTCTCTCTCTCTCTCTCTCTCTCTCTCTCTCTCTCTATTTTTTTTGCTTTTTAAAGGTATTAAACGGTGCGTTATAGGCGCGTTATAGGCGCGTTTAATACAAAGCCACGTGTACGTACGTGTAGTAAGTCGTCTTCTTTCTAAAACTAGTCTCTAAGCTGACCGCTACTGCTAATCGCAATTAGCTAATAACGACAAAGGAGAAAGCGAGGAAAAACGAGTCGTTTCTACCTCCCCTCCCCTCCCCTCCCCCCCCTCCCCCCTCCCCTCCCTTCCTTCCTACCTTGCCATCCTCCACCTATCCTCCCTCTCTTTCTCTCTTTCTACAACGAGGACGACAACGATGATCACGACAACGAAAACGACGAAGACGAGGATGACAACGACGATTTCGATGAAAACAAATATAAAAATGGTGTAACAACAATTTTCGAAAGCTTTTTATTATATACTCGTTCATAATCATAATTCTGCTGCCAAATCGCGAATGGCCCTAAGCTAAAGATAGGCTCGTCATAGACACACAGAGAAAAAGAGAGAGAGAGAGAGAGAGAGAGAGAGAGAGAGAGAGAGATAGAGAATTGGTGCTAGTGCATCGGTGCAAGGGGAATCTACGACGACCTTGGCCTTACGAGTTTATATAACGAGGAAACGAGCGATACGCGAGCTCAGTCGTGCCAAGTACTCTCTTTTCGACCTACGTTCTAGATCACGATCTTTCGAGATCATTTTCCTTTATTATTCCGACCGTTTTTGCCCGTGCGCGCGTGCCTTTTATATATATATATATATTTTACTATACATATATATATATATATATATATTTATTTTTTTTGTTTGTTTGTTTTTCTTTCGAGGGGGCGAAGGGATCGGACAGAGTTCGTTCGTTTGCTTTCTTTACCGGTATCTAAATTTTTTCGGAGCGTGAAGAAAGAGAGAGAGAGAGAGAGAGAGAGAGAGAGAGAGAAATAAAAAATAAAAAAAAAAAAGAAAAAATTTATTTGAGAAAACTCGTCGTCGTTGTCGTTTGTCGAAATGTCCGAAAAAGGATCGTCCTACGACGAGTTTAAATTTCGAAGAAGGTTAGGATGAATAGTTAAGGAAAAGGGGATCTGTTTATTTATCTATTTATCTATCTATCTATCTATCTGTCTCTTTCTTTTTTTCTTCCTTTCTCTCTCTCTCTTTCTCTCCCTTTCTTTCTCTATCCGTCTATATATCAGTTCAGTGTAAATTTACGAAGGATTATAGAAGGAGGAAGAGGGTTTTTAAGGGTGAGTAAAGGGCGCCACCGAAAGCAAATTTTCCGCGGCAATTCCTAGATGCGTTTGGTGCGTGAGTGCGTGGGTGCGCGCGCACGCTCGCGCCATTTTAAATTACAAATATACATATGCATATACATTTATCCGTGCTGATAATAATGACCATGGCAATGCGTCAGACCGAATGCGATAAAACTCTTGTTTTCGATAATATTTCAAAAGAAAAAACCGAAAGAACAAAAATTATATAAAAACACGCGGATACATACATGTATGTATGTAGGTGTGTGTATATATATATATATATATATATATCTGTCTGTCTTTCAGGATTCAAGATTAGCAGTGAACACGCTAAGGCACACCCTCATCTATCGTAACCTTTGGATTAAAGGTGGATGATAACGATAAAAACGACGAGGACGAGGACGAGTAGGACAATGACGATGATAACAACATATATATTATTAACGATCCTCAATCTGATCGTTCGGATTAATTGCAAATGCAGTTTAACGTCAATCGTCAATGGCGAACGATCGATCGCTTATAGCTGTACCGGCAGCGAACTGAGCGACCTCGATGAGATCTCGAACGAGGCCGATTGGATTGAATTTTCAGTATCACGAATACATAATATACCGGACGATGCATTTTCGAGATTCTACGGTCTTAAGAGATTGTCGTTTTACAATTGCCACATTGATTGTATATCAGACAATGCATTTCGCGGTATAAAATCGTTGGATTGGCTTGTATTCCATGGTACGAAGCTTAACGTTGCAAGGACAGCTTGGTTTCAACATTTACCAAACCTGAGGAAACTCGTTTTGGATAGGTATATTCGTATACACACACACACACACACACACACATTAGGTGTAGTAAAAAGAAATCCATTATTTTTCCAATAGATTTCATGCAAAAATAATGGATTTCTTTTTACTACACCTAATACATATTTATCATACGTATTTATTATAAGTATTTATATATGTGTAACTATCTGTCTATCTATCTCTTTCTTTCTCTGGTTTATCTCTCTCTCTCTCTCTCTCTCTCTCTCTCTCGTTCTCTGTACTTCTTTAGCTTAGAGAATAAAGTTCTACGTGAAAATACCGATAATACGAATGAACCCGTTTTTTCTTTTCTTTTTTTTTCGATTAAAGTAACTCCAGCGAATTCGAAGCGTGCCCGTTTAATCATTTTGCTCGTTTCCCATGTTCCGTAATAAGGAAGCGCATAACAAATGCTTATATGCGTAACGCGAGGGAGGATAAAGCGATCGTAGGATGACCGAGAGAATTCCTTGGAACGTTCGAGCATACACCATCGATAATATATTCATTGTCAACAGTATGAATCATTCGATCTCATTGCAATAACACGCAAACAGACGATCGTTTACTTTGCCCGAGAGAAGTTTCTTCCTTTTTTTTTTCCCTATTTTTTTTTTTTTTTCTTTTTTTTTTCTTAACTTGGGAAATGCACATTTCGTATTTCTTCTCGATCGAATCGTTTTCTACTTCATCTTTTTTTTTTTTTTTTTTTCTTTCTTATAAATACTCCTTGTCCTATCAATTTTCAAGAGAGGGAATTCTCGTTTTTTATTTCCTTTTTTTTTTTTTTTACTTATTCCTACAAAATTTATTTTAAAAATTCCTATAAAAAAAAAAAAAAAAAAAAAAAAAAAAAAAAAAAAAAAAAAAAAAAAAAAAATGAGGAAATAATTCGTTTACAGATCGACGTTCCGATTTTTCTTTTCTCTCTCTCTCTCTCTCTCTCTCTCTCTCTTTTTTTCGTGTGCGTTGTCATTATCAAAGATTACGAAATTTCGCTTTATCATCGACGAAATAAAATATTGTTTTTTTTTTTTTTTTTTTTTTTTTTTGTAATAATTACAGATGCGGAATAGTCTACATAGAGAGGGACGCCCTTCGAATGCTATCAAGATTGGAAACATTGAGTTTGTACGACAACGAGCTCGATTGTATTCCTATCGACGAGTTAACATACCTCAGATCGTTGAGGTACATACGAATTAATGGAAATCCGTGGTTGTGCGAGTGCAGACGAAGATTAGAAAGATTCTTTCACGAGCGGCATATTTTTGAGAATGTTGGAAACGATGAGAAAATCATGCCTGTACATAAAAGTTCGCGACAGTGTATGGAAAAGATCAATATATTTGTTAATTCGAGACATCCGAATAATTCGAATTTCAAGATTTTGGAGGAAGTGAGTAAACGTCAAAAATTATTGACAAATTGTTCGTACCGAGAAAATTATATTTTTTAACTGAACACAAATTTTTTTTTCCTCTCTCTTTCTCTCTCTCTCTCTCTCTCTCTATATATATATATATATATATATATATATATATATATATATATGTATGTATGTATGTATGTATGTACATTTTCTTTTTTTTTATATTTAAACGAAAAAAAGAAAATATCCACGCATATTCGCAAAATTTTGTTTATTTGTTTATTATTATTATTATTATTATTATTATTATTATTATTATTATTATTATTATTATTATTATTATTACAGGGAGAGGAGTTTCAAACCTCGACGCTTCGTTCGTTAGATCGCCTTCCGGATAAAACATCATGGATCGAATTGTTCGGCCTAAAATTGGACGTAATCCCGTCATACGTGTTTTTCCGTTTTGGTAATACCTTAAGAAGTTTGGAATTTCGCAATTGCATTATCGGAAAAATCGAGGCAAACGCATTCGCCGGATTGTACAAATTGGAACGTTTGGCGTTCGTTAACAATGATTTGCCGCGAATAGAAATGAATTGGTTCCGCGATCTCGTTAATTTGCATAGATTGATTATCGCAAAGAATGACATAGAAAATATCGATGAGTATACCTTTTGGTATTTGAGAAATAATCTCAAATATCTCGATATACGTGACAATCGTTTGATCTGTTTGCCGATCGAAGAGATCAAAAGATTAACGAAATTGGAGAGATTGGATGCCATCGGTAATCCATGGAATTGTAAGTGTCGTGAGGATTTGAAAAGAATTTTGTTGAGAATGAACGTTGGATTTGAGATGAGCGTTGGTAGATGTTACGACGACGAACACCAAATACCGTCCGTTATTGAAGAACGACGTAGAAATCAGGTAAGCATAGAAATGGAATAACTTTGACGATCTTACAAGGACATACGTGTACGTATACTATTATATTCCTATTGAGAGAAACGATATACTCGTAACGATAACGATTTAATCTTTCAATTTTTATTCGTAGACGAACGTAATAACGAATTCGGTAACTGGAATCGTACATTGGGCACCGTTTGAAGATAGTTTGAACGAGAGGACGAACGTAAGCGTTTTAATAAAACCGTTTACAACGACGGCGGCTACGACCCAAGAGAAAACAATAACGCAACGGCCGACGAACAAAATTGTTAACAACGGGAACATAATTACCACGATACAGCCTACGATAAACAAAGGGAACTGTACCAGGAACGATCATTCTCAAGGGGCATATATTTGTACCGGTCTGACATCCATCAATCCGATTAACGCGATAGATAACAGGGCACGAACGATCGAGATCGTTTTGTCCGATATATCGGTAATACCGCCAGAATCCTTTCAACGTTTCAACGGCCATTTGAGAAGATTAGAATTCCGCGATTGCGGAATCGAAAGAATTGCGGCCGGTGCCTTTGCCGGATTAACAAATCTCGAACATCTGTCGATGCGTAACAACGCATTGAAATCGTTTAACAGCGATTGTCTCGTAGGTCTTTCGTCGAACTTGATATATTTAGATCTTTCGAGGAATCGCATATCGATGATCGACAACGACGTCTTCGATCTTTTCCCGTATCTCTCGGAACTCGATATTTCCGACAATACGATGAATTGCATAGGCGTGGAACGGATGGAACAACGATTGGTTCATTTGAAATCGTTGAAAGTTAACGGTAATCCATGGAGTTGTCTTTGCGGTAACAAATTGGGCGAATTTTTGAATAAAAGAAATTTGACCTACGACAAGGATACATTGATCGATAGTTCGGAGTGTTACAGTAGTACACGTGAATCCTTCTCGACCGTCTCGCCGTCGTCTACGGCCCTATCAACGACGACGACGATAATGACGACGACGACGACGACGACGACGTCTTCGTTTATAACGAGTAAAACGGAAGACGAGACGACACCGATCACGATCCAAGGAGTTTGTACTTATCGTAGAAAAGATAACGACGAACTTAGATACGTATGTACGGGCGGTAATTTATTATTATTTAACGCGATACCGAACGAGGTAACGGCCATTGAGTTTCACGAAGGAAACTTGCCACGTTTGCCGGCCGGCACGTTCTCGAGATTCTTCAATTTACGGGAATTGCTTATTAGAAATTCTGGTTTAAAGATGATCGAACCGAAATCGTTCGAAGATCTGAAGGAGCTCAGGGTATTGGCTATAGCGGACAATCCATTGACAACGATCGATGCTTCCTGGTTGAATCTTAACGAACTCGAGAGACTCGATTTGCGCGGTAACGATATAAGATATATCGCGCCAGAATCCTTCCGTCATCTTTCCAAATTGCAATATCTCAATTTGGAGGGTAACGATTTGAATTGCATATTCACAAGTGACATCAACGAAATGCCGGAGGTACATGTCATTGAATATTCGAGTAATCGGCTTAAGTGGAAGTGCAGATTGGAATTGGAGCAATTTTTGGAAATGCGTAAAATTAAATTCGTTAGGATCGAGAAGTCGTGCGAGGGTAAGACGTATATGAGGAATATACTTTGGGAAAATCGTACGAACGATCATTACGACGTCTGTCAGGCGTGCTCGTCGGCTTACGATATCAAATTCACTATTATCCTGCCAACGTTCTTTATATATTTTACGAACATTTTTTCGTAAACGTACATAAACGTATATCGAAACGAAAACGTAATTGAAAAACCGAACGATCATCGGATTTGCGAGATTTATTAATCGTCCTATGAGTGATTAGGGGACGTTTATTAATATTATATCGTAGCTTCCATATTGAAAAAGTTTAAAGGATTCGTACGAATTTTTCGAAGAGTCAGATCTCAAAACAGAATTTCGATCATATCGTGATATATGGATTATTTATTAGTCAAGAAAAAAAAAAGAAAGAAAGAAAGGAGAAAAAAAGATAACCACGATGTATTCACACCGAGTATATTTAAGGAATAGAATACTTACTCGACGATGTTGCTATATAACACGCTTAATAACGTTGTGATGTTAAAGATTATTTAATTAATCGCTTAATTTATTTTGTTCGTTGTTAGAATTTTTAAATAATTATTCGTTAATTAACGGGACCACCGAGAAACTTGGATCAACTTTAGTATATATATATATATATATATATATATATATATATATATATATACTAAATCTAGTTTGTGTGCAGGAAATCAGATGAAAGAGTAGTATATAATATATTTATTTACTTACCATTAATCTACTTATTTTATTTTCTTTATTTTAATATATATATATATATATATATATATATATATATAAAATATTAATAATAAAAGATGAGATCTGCACATATAGAAAAAATACTGTGAAGAAACTGCCTATTATATCGGCTCATATACGAGGCCAAATGGTTCAATCTAATTTTACATAAATTGTAGTTCATTTTATTTTCTTGTTTTTCTTCTTTCTCATCGACACGTGCATCCGGTTTATATTTATTCTTTTTTTGTACGTCATTAACAGATGCACAGGCCAAATTTAATTGAACATACATACGCATAAGTATATAACGTTTTTGTGTATTATCCGATCAATATTAATATAAAAACAAAGTAGATATTAAAAATGGTAGACTAGTTGATCGCACTACTCCAAATACTCATACGCAATTTATTTTCTATCTAAATAAATAATTTAACGCCAACGAATCACTTGTAAATTTTTCGCATATAAATCCTTTTTTCAAAGTATCGTGATAAAACGCATATGGGATAGTACAAATAATACGTATCAAATTATAGAAATTATAAAGAAAAGAAAAAGAAATTAGAATCAGAATTAGCAGGTACTTACATTTTTTTGGTTTTTCTTCAAACAGACGTTCATTAATACCAAATAAAAAATTGTTCCGTCAGATTGCCCGGCTAGCTCAGTCGGTAGAGCATGAGACTCTTAATCTCAGGGTCGTGGGTTCGAGCCCCACGTTGGGCGAAAGTTTTTTTTTTACTTCTCTCTCTTTCGAAACTCACCCCACTTTATTTTTTCTGTCGTTCCGATTGAACTGATACGACTAAAAAAAAAAGAAAAGAACGTTCTTTTTATCCCCACCATTTTTTGGTACATAATTTTTCGTCCAACGACAAGGAGGGAGAGAAAAAAAAGAATTTTCTAGCAGAGCGTGGTTTCGATCCACGGACCTCTGGGTTATGGGCCCAGCACGCTTCCACTGCGCCACTCTGCTGTTGTGTTACTCGAGGCTTATGTATTTTATTTCTCTCCTTATCAATGATATTCAATAATGCTCGAATAAATTTATATTGATACCAATAACGAATACGAATAGTCGTAAATAAGCAACAAAGCGATTTAATATATTTTTGTAATTGATAAACGAAAGATGGGAAATGTTTAGCGTAAAACACTCTTATATCTTATCGATATTTGAGACATCGAATGTCATCTACCGATGAAACGCTCAATCTGATGCAATATTCTTCACTTATTCGTATATTTTATTTACCGTACGAACGGTAGAAAAAGTTTTATGAGAGATATTTTCTGATGGTAAAGGGAAAATTTTTCCTGGTACAAATTATACCGCGAGATTTGTATCAAATAATAGCAATCGGTAAGAGCTTATTCATTTTAATAAATAATCTATTATTATTATTATTATTATTATTATTATTATTATTATTATTATTATTAATATTATTATTAAAATCTCATAATTTCGTTGTACTTGTTATCATCGATAGATGGCGTTAGTATCGCGATTTAATCGAACCGTAACGCTGTCATGGCAGTATGTAAACATATCAAGAAGGGATGATATATTTTTGTTCAACATATAAACTCGTTTACAATATATATATTAATATTACATATATTCTATAAATGTTATATATTTATATATACATATATCAAGTCTAGTAATAATTAATGTCGTTTTTCAGTATTCGTTTAAAATCCTGCTCGCCGCTAACTTCATCGACATAACCTACAAACACGAGGTACATAAAGAAAGTGTAAAGTGTAATTAACAAGCTTTGCTGCAAAAAGGGCGTCGGAAAATGTCAGCGTTGGTTTAATAAATTTCGCAAGGGAAATTTTTCTTTGAATGACGAGAGTGGTCGAGGCCGTGTGTCAAATTTTGATCAGGTAGCACTTCAGGCTCTTTTGGTTAGAAATCCTCAAATAATGCAACAAAAGCTAGCGATAGCTTTAAACTATTCGCAAAAAACTATTTGCAATCAATTGCGTTCACTTGGTAAGGTCCAAAAGTTTGGAAAGTGAGTTCCACGTAAATTAACTTGAAACAACTGCAATTAAGGAGTCACAATTTGCAGTTCACTCCTCTCTCGTCAAAACCGTTTGCCGTTTTTAGAGCAAATTGTTACTGGAAATGAAAAATGGGTACTTTATGTTAATCTGAATAGACTGTCTCAATGGTTGGATAAAAATGAAGCTCCGTAGACCAAGCAGAAGCCTGACTTGTATGCAAAAAAAGTGATGTTGTGTGTTTGGTGGAATTTTAAAAGATTTCTTCATTATGAACTTTTATCAGCCAACCAAACCATTACAAGTGAAGTGTATAGTGCTTAATTGGAAAGGTTAGCTTGAGCTTTGAGAGAAAAAGAACCGGCACTCCTTACAAAATTTTCTTCTTTGAAAAGAATTTCAATAATGAAGAGTGCCTCAAAAATGCCTTGATCAAATTTTTTGAATCAAAATCATAAGAATTTTACAATAGAGGGATTAAGATGCTACCTGAGCGTTAGGCACGAGTAGTTGAAAACAACGGCAACTATATCGTTGATTAAATTCTTTTATTTTGTTTACATAAACTAGTTTTAAAAATGTATTAGAAAACGACATTAATTATTACTAGACCTGAGTTATTATTAAAATCTGATAATTTCGTAGTACTCGTTATCATCGATAGATGACGTTAGTATCGCGATTTAATCTAACCGTAACGCTGTCATGGCAGTACGTGAACATATCAAGAAGATATGATATATTTTTTTTCAACATATAAACTCGTTTACAACATATATATATTTATATTTACATTACTTTTTTTTTTTTTTTTTTTTTTTATTTTATTTAGAAAAATTCATCAGTTGAATCGGAATAATATTTTTTTTCTCGAAGAAACGTCGTATATATTAATCGAATTGCTCTCGCGAGAGAAAAAAAGAAAAGAAGAAATAATATATCGTATACAAAGAGATCAGTACGTATTCCGTTATATTAAATTCTAATTGTTATTTTAGAAACAATCAATAATTATCGCAAAAATGTTTCGAAAACTTCGAGAGGATATTCGTAAAATAAATGTTATTTGACTCTCGTAGTATCGTCTAACTGTTCTGTTGAAGTGATACTGTGTCGCGAGCTTGCGAGCGTGTGTTTGTGTGTGTGTGTGTGTTCTACCTTTCTCTCTTCGTCTATCTTTTTCAGAGTCCGTGCGTGCGCATAAACACACACACACACACACACCACGTACAACGATATATTATACATATACATATACATATACAAATATCATACGCTGCTAACTTCCTTCTTACTCCTTTATCGCGTATACGAGCGTGCGTGTGTACGTTTATACACATATATGTCTGTAATATGGATGTGTGCGTTCGTACGAACACGAAGGTGGGAACATGACGCAATCGATGACACATATCGACTGTGGAATTTTATTACGAATAGAATGAAAACGAGGATAGTAATATATAGAGATTTTAACGTTCTTATTTCGTACGATTGTCTGAAATATATGAACGAAACGAAAAAATATTTGTTTACGTATTCATTATGTTTGTATATATATATATATGTGTGTGTGTGTGTGTTATATATATATATATACACACAACATTTCTGTTATACATGCACTCGAAAGATGAAACTACATACGTGTCTCTCTCTCTTTCTCTCTCTTTCTCTATCTCTCTATCTCTCTCTTATCCCACTTGTGTGCGAAGCGAAAGTCGCCAGCTGGCAACGCTATTTTGAACGTTTTGCGACGTTGCCGATAATCAATTCGAACGAGTTCAAACGCGTGTGCCCCGCGCGCGTTATTCAGCTCTTGGAAAGAGAAGATAGCTGCTAGAGCTTAGCGGGACATCGTTGACACGGGAGAACGTATTTTTTTTTTTATTTTTTATTTTTTTTATTTTTTTATTTTATATTTATTTATTCACTTATTTGCTCGTCAATTTCGAACGATTTTTTCCCCCGTTATCATTTCGAATGCGTTGTAAACTCGCGGTGGGGCGGACGCGGGCGCGGGAAGAAGTAAAATTAATTCACATAATAATATATATTTACTCATTATTGTACTTTTCGTTTCTCCAAGTTTCCTATCCGATATTCCCATATCCTCCGTTGGTTAATTTTCAATGTTAATAATCTCTTTGAATATTCTTGAATCGAATGACGACGACAACGACGCACGTCACTCGTATAAAATATATGCGCGTGTGGTATTTCTACTTTGTATGTGTGTATGTATATATATATTATATTATATATATATATATATATATATATATATATATATATAGATCTCCCTCTCTCTCTTTCTCTGTCTACAGACAGAATACGAGTTAAAAAAAAATACGAGTTAAAGAACAAAGAAATAAACGTTCTAATGAAAAAAAGAAAAAGAAAGTATAATTCCAAAAGTAAATTAAAATCGTAAAACAAAGTAAAAAATTTTTTAATCGTTCGTAAAACGTCGTGGACGTATGAAAACAATATACGAGGATAGAAAATAATCCTACGATAGTCCCCTGTCTCTTTGCCCCTGTAACGTTACGCTGACCGACGATAAACGTTCCTCTGGACAATTTTCCAAACAACGGCCGAATCACCGTTGTTCCGTCCCCCATAGCTGGACAAGAAGTGTAGTTTCTCGACCGGTAAGAAGGGGAAAAACGGGATCCGGCAACGTTGCAACTGCTGCGTGAGACGACATGCGCGCGCACGTCACGAATAGAAGAGGAGCACCGCCGTCCTCTCGGCGTGTGTTTGTTACGGCACGGTGTAGGGGAGGAGTGGAGAGGGGAGAGAGGACGGACGGGCATTATGGCGGGAGAGGCGTGCGGCGAGCGGGAGGTCTAGTGATGGTTGATGCGGGACGAAAGGCGAGGGGAAGGATAAAAGTTTCCACTATGGTGGGGGTATAGTTCGAGCGAGCAGCCATGCAGGGAGGGTTGCACGTGTGTGTATGCTCTGTGTACTGTGTACGCTTGCTGACGTAGTAGTAGGGAACAAAGTCGGTTCTGCGTATATACGTACGTACGTATACGTATATATATATATATATATTATATTATATTTGTCAGCAGCTCTGTGTATAGGACGTACGACGTATACGCGTGTAAGAGTGTACGCGCGTGTACACATTAATCGCACGTCCGTCCATCCGTCTCGTCTCTCCACGGACGACGTCACCAAGAGGGGAAGGTCCTACCTACGTCGTACGGCGTAGAGAGTAAAGTTAAACAGAAATTTTCGTAGGATAGGAGTTTTCTCGGGAGTAGTCCGAATCTAGTTCCCTTTTTAAACCCAGAGCGCGCTCGAACGAACGTACGAAACGGGTCCATCGCAATCGCGTCCGAAACGCTCTATCATCATCGCATTTACCGTACAAGGTTTATATATCCGTCGTACGTCATTTTGGAGAGATTACGTTCGCATGTGTACGACGACGAAGACGGCGACGGCGCCGACGTCTCCCGCTTTTGAATATTTTTGTATTATTTGTTTGTTTGTAATCATTTCTTCGATTTAAATACCTCCGAATGATCCATTTATGATTGGTCGAGATTAATCGCTTAAACGTGATTAATTAACGGCGTTTAGGGGAAAGAGAGAGAGAGAGAGAGAGAGAGAGAGAGAGAGAGAGAGAGAGAGAGTCGATTTATAAATTTTCTACGACGTCCGATATATCCACTTTTTTCTTTTCTGTTTTTCTTTTTTTTTTTTTTTTTTCTTTTTTTCTTAACGTACGTTCGAATTCACGTTACGCGATATTTATTCGCGGGGTATATATCTCTCTTCGCGTACGCGTCATAATACATACACATCGAACGACGAAATCGCGAATATAAACATTATTTTTTGTTTTGTTTTTTCTTTCTTTCTTTTTTTCTTTTTTCCACGCACAAGAACGTCGTATATAAACAATCGGTTCGATCGGGTAAACATTAGTAATTTATCGTCCGGGATTCGTACGTTGCGAGGCAGAGAGAGAGAGAGAGAGAGAGAGAGAGAGAGAGAGAGAGAGAGAGAGAGAGAGAGAGTATATCGTTCGGAGTTCGATAGTCAGGAATTCTAAACTCGTTCGATATTAGTCGAAAGAGACTTATTCGTCGAATCGAATACTCGCACTTATTCTTATCGTTCCTCCTCCTTCTCCTCCTCCTCTTCCTTATATCTCGGCGAGGCGCTCTCTTCAAAAACGTATATTCGATTTGCTTAGAAAGCGCAAGATTTGATTTTTTATCGCGAATGTAAACCGACGGCGGTGGCATTTATATGAATCATTAACCAACCCACCGATAGTAGAAAACGTTCGCCGATCGAGCTCGGCCGACCCGTTTTAGCAAGGGGAATTTTTTTACAAAACGAAGAATATTATTACATCGAAAATAGGAAAAGAAAGAGGGAAAGAGAAAGAAAGAGAGAGAGAGAGAGAGAGAGAGAAAGAGAGAAAGAAAATAAAATAAAAAAGAGCAAAAAAACAACAACAAAAACGAAGCGAAATAAAAATAAAAAAAAAAAATAAAGGAAAGGAAAGGAAAGGAAAGGAAAGGAAAATACGCGGTTTAAGGTATTTTTGAAAATATTCGAACGGTATAGAAAGTTGGTGAGATATAGGAGAAGAGGCGCATTGGCGGCGCGATTCCAGTGGATATATATGCGCTCGTGTTTCTCAGTGAAATCGGCGTAGAAGGAAGGAGGGAGAGAGAGACAGATAGAGGGATAGAGAGAAAGAGAGAGATAGTGCGAGCGAGCGAATGAGCGAATGAGCGAACGAGCAAGCGAGCGAGTGGGGGTAACTCCCTCCCCACCACTTCGAGGAGACGACGAGGCGTCTCTACGAGCGCGCGGCCGTATCCCCCACCGTTTGTTAACGCCGAGGTTGCCACCGCTATTCTTCGCGGGGCCATGATTGCGCGAGTGTGCGTGCGTCTGTTGAACTACGCGCGACCAGCCCAGTGCTGCTAGTAAATGTAAGCCTTCCGTCGTGTTCCCCGTATACGTGTCGAAAGAAAGAAATAAAGAGAGAGAGAGAGAGAGAAAGAGAAAGAAAGAAAAAGAAAGAGGTGCGTGAAAGAGAGAGATAGAGTGATAGATAGAGAGAGAGAGAGAGAGAGAGAGAGAGAGCGCGCGCGCGCTAGAGTTTCAGTCAGCGCGAGAAAATATATTCCTCTCGTTAATTTGGCCAACCATCATGCCGTTAAGTATCGGGGTTAATTTAAGAGTGACCGGCCACTGTAATCAAGGCGGCCGTAAGTACATGGAGGACATGTTCAGCGTGGCCTATCAACAGACACCGGACGACAAGGATTTGGAATACGCCTTCTTTGGTATTTTCGACGGCCATGGGGGAGGCGAGGCCGCGGCATTCGCCAAGGAACATCTAATGGACATTATAGTTAAGCAAAAGAATTTTTGGAGCGAACGGGACGAGGATGTGCTACGTGCCATCAGGGAAGGATACGTGAATACGCATTATGCGATGTGGCGGGAGCTTGGTAATGGGATAGTCAACAGTATTTATATTCCTTTTTTTTCTCTCCCCTTCCTTCCTTCTCTCTCTCTCTCTCTCTCTCTCTCTCTCTCTCTCTCTCTCTCTCTCTCTCTCTCTCTCTCTCTCTCTCTCTCTCTCTCTCTATCTTTTTCTTCGTTTCATTATTCTTTCACCGTGTAACGACGATTATTCGACTTAATAATAAGTCGAAAAGTAAAATAGGTTAAGGCTTATTACTTGTTTCTTTTCTTTTCTTTTTTTTCCTTTCTTAACCTTTTTTCCCTCCATTTTTTTTAATAATCTGCCCGTTGGCCCGCGTATTTCCCCCACTATTTTCCCCTCTATCTTCAATAACGATTACGTTAGAACTTAACATAGGTTATGTAACTCCGTTGTTAACCTAAAACCAACCGTCGAATTCTAATCGAATTTCATATCAATCCGGTAAATTTTACGCATGCGAACATTATTGATCAAAAGCGAATTTGTATCGATCGTATTGAAATAATTATTTTTTTAGGTTTAAGATATACATACATACATACATACATACATACATACATACATACATACATACATACATACATACATACATACATCATACATACATACATATATATATATATATATATATATATATATATATATATGTACACTCTCAATGTATAACTAGTGAAATTATACTTTTTAAACAGACAAATGGCCAAGAACAGCATCTGGATTACCATCTACCGCTGGCACTACGGCAAGCATAGCCTTTATAAGAAAAGGAAAAATTTATATCGGTCACGTAGGCGACTCTGGTATAATATTGGGACATCAACCAGACGGAGACCCGCAATGGCGTGCGAAAGCATTGACGAAAGATCATAAACCTGAAAGTGGTCCGGAAATGATACGTATACAGGAGTCCGGTGGGAAAGTTGTTAGTAAATCTGGCGTTCCAAGAGTCGTTTGGAATAGGCCAAGAATAGGACATAAAGGTCCTGTTAGAAGATCGACTCATATAGATGAAATTCCTTTTCTAGCCGTTGCTAGATCCTTAGGTACATTCCAATCGTTTATCGTAATGCAGACATGAAAAGAAGATTGGAGTTGTTATTTATAGAAGATTATGATAACCTGGTAAAGAAAACAAAAAAATGTATTCTATGCTTCATAGGTGATCTTTGGAGTTACAATTCAGAACTAGATACATTTATAGTGTCTCCAGAACCAGATGTTAAGGTAGTAGCGGTCGATGTCAAGTCATATCGGTGTCTTATTTTTGGAACAGACGGTTTATGGAATATGTTGACACCCCAAGCGGCCGTAGCTATTGTTCAGGCCGCAGAAATGCACAATGAGAAACACATTATAGCTTCTCAGCAGACTGGCAATGGGGTATGTTAGAAATTAGATGGAAATATCAAAAATGCGTTTCCATCTACATACCTTAAAATAAAAATATATATATATATATATATATGTGTATATATATATACGTTTCTCGATAGCAGGCTGATGTGCAAATGTGGATAAATCCTTCTAAAAGTTTAGTAGATAGAGCGTTAGAAAGATGGTCGTCTACCAGGTTAAGGGCCGATAATACAAGCGTAGTCACCGTCATGTTAGATCCTCCAGGACCTTCTCGCAGCGAGGTAAGGGCATCTTTCTTTTTTTTTTTCTTTTTTTATTTCTTATTTTATTTTTATTTTATAAAGAAACGACGATATCTCTCACAATTTCCTTTATATTCATAAGTATGATTTATTCTTTTTAAAGGTATTGTTGAATCAAAAGAAAGAACGCGTGCTCTCGCCAAAAAGTATAATACATCACGGAGTCCAACCTCTTGACCCGACTATTTTTAATGAAAATATTGAAAAACCAATGCCAAATGTTGTTGCTACCTCATCGGTTTTAAGACACGTTACGCCAACCGATTCGAATGTAATTGATCCAAAGCAACCAGATTCCTCAGACGGAATTGGAGAACATTTAGATAATTCTATTGAAATGGAGAATAATACATACGTTGAGAAATTAATATTAAACGTAGATACCTGTGATGTAGATAAGATTATATCGAAGAAAGAAACCGAGGATAATATTATATCTAACGTGGAGGGTATTCAAGTGGCAGAAATCTCGTCTAGCGATATATCAGAGGAAATAGAATATTTGGAATCTAAGGAGTCGAAAGGTGGTTTTGACAAGACTGAAAATTTGACAAACAAATTTGACAATGAGGAAGCAAAGACCGAAAGGATCGACGAAGTTATTGTAGAAAATAAT
>OU964964.1:9945109-9952609 GCA_918808275.2 Dolichovespula sylvestris
ATTGTTCAGAGGAAAGCGATAATTGTAGATAATACATTTTTGTCGACATAACTATTATAGAAGTGTATATCGGCCATTAGGAGCAGGATAAATAAATCGTTTACGTAAAATCGTTATACAGGGTAGTCCATTAAGATAAGAACGAAATGTCAAAATTTAAGATGTCATTATCAAGAGAAATTTTCTTCCTATATATTACTTACCTTCTAATAATATATATATATAATTTCCTTCTTTTTACTGATAATATAACTAAATGTACGTGTGTCTATGTGTGTGTGTAATAAAATATTAAGTTATATAATTTTGTTCCTATTTCAAATGTACCACCCTGTATATATATATATATATATCTACATAATTCGATTACGATTCATCGTTATTATTTGATATAGTATACACTCATGCATGTATAATATACATGTAATATACATTGCATAATTTATTAATTTGTTGCAAATAGAAATATATATATATATATATATATATATATATATATATACACCTTATGAGAAATAATACAATATAGCGATGATAAAGATCGCATAAGCGATATATATTTTCTTTTTACTTTTAATTCGTACAACATTCGAGTATTATGATTATTTTTGTTATTGTTGTTATTGTTATATTCTTTTTTTCGAAGGGGCGAGGAGGGAGGATTTTCAAATTTCATCGCAACGATCCATTTTATCTGTATCCTTTTACAAGAAAATTTTATTATTATATACACTGCAGCAAGAATTAATGAGAACAAAAAAAAGAAATGAAGAGGTCATCCACGTCGTATGATCGATTTGCAAAATTATTTTGATATGTATCGATTAATGCAATTACTATTATTACTTTTCTTTTTTTTTCTTTTGCGTATTTTCTTTCTTTCAATTTCCTCATCAATACTCGGAACAAAAATTGTATTTCCCTTTTTACTTTTTTTCTTTTTCAAATTTTTCAAGAGAACATATATATGGCGTAACCTTTTTTTTTGTTCATCTAGAAAAATACGACGTTCTTGTGTACAGAGATATATTTCAATGTGATTGAATTTATATAATATAGTATACTTTATTTACAACCAGTTAAATGTAATTAGGTCACAATAATCTCTTTTTCCTTTTCTCTCTCTCTCTCTCTCTCTCTCTCTCTCTCCATAGGTTTTACATCAATGTTATATATATATATATATATATATATATATATATATATATATATATATATAATTATATACAGGAAATGAGAAAAAAAATACAATACACCAATATAGATATAACTTATATCGATGAACAATAAATATACTATTACACTTATGCGTGTCATATTAATTATGAAAATGGCCCAAGTCCAAAATTTAAATAAATTCAATTTATCATTCCTTCCTTTCCTTGATCTACATTACAATGATTTAGTTACATTGATAGTAATAATAAAAAAAAGAAAAAATACCAGGCTATTTTCATAATCAATGGCTCTCATAAAATGTGGATTGTTACGATTGGGCACAATATTACTTTCTATTAATCACAATATTTAATTTAAATGCAATACAGTAGGGTGTCATTCCTTATATATATATATATATATATATATATATATATATATATATATATATTTCTTTTTTTCTCTATTAATACGGGGATGGGCGTAAGGCTTACACAAGTTTTGAAATTAAACTGTCCGGTTCTTTCACTTTTTCCAAATCCTTGAAAATATTTTTAAGTAGTAACGCATTATAGAGGAAAAAAAGAACACAACCTTATAAATGAATACAATACTATTAAACAAATATACTACGTATTCTTATTTAGTATAAAATATATATAGAAATATTATTAATAAAAAGAAACGTAGAGTGTGTATATATAATATATATATATATATGTATATACACACACACACTCACATATACATAATGATATAATTTGGTCAATCACTGTAGACACGTTTCTTTTTATTTTTTAATATCCAATTGTTATTAGAGTAATATAAATAAGAATAGAATATTCATATACATACATATATATATATATATATATATATATATATATATATATATATAAAATAGAAATACTGTGACAAGAAGAAGGATGACAAGCTATTGTAATAGAACATCAACTAGTGATAAGCTAGTACGAGTCGTCCGTCAAAGGTCTTATTGAATTACGCTACAAATTCTAATAAATCATTCATTTGCAGTATTTGTTTGCAGTCTCATATGATCAGACAAAGGAAAAATAGAAAAAGTGTGATGCGCGTGGAACTTTTACAATGTATTTATATATATATAAATATATATATATATATATATATATATATACATACATACATACATACATACATACATACATACATACATATATATCCATATATCTATATTTAAATATATATATATATATATGAACACACCACTACATGCTCGACAGATCAATGCACGTGTTGGAGAAATAAACGAATCGAAGGAAGGTAAGAAAAAGAAACGAAAAAAAAAAAAGCACAGGTAAAAGGGAACTAAAGTAATCAGTTCCTTCTAACGCTCTTAAAGAATACTGACTCACTCGGTCGTTAACATCGGAAACAGAAACAGAAAAAAAAGAACAAATAAATAGATAATCTATATGTATACAATGAAACCATTAATCTTAATGTTTGAATTTTTCATACAGCCCCATACACTTTACGTATGCGGCCGGTCATGTTAATATTTTCGATCGATCGTATTATAGTTTATATAGAGAGGAGGAGACATGGTGGTGCATGCACGACGTGTACATACGCGTTCGTACATGATGTGTGTGTGTGTGTGTGTGTGTGTGTGTGTGTATTATTTTGTGCACGTTTATACGTGTAGAGATAAAGACGATAAGGCACAGAGTATACATATTACAATTATTATTATTATTCCTATATATATATATATATATATATATATATATATATATATATATTATTATAATTATAATGATTATATCGGATAAGAGCGATAATTACATAGAGTTAAGCACAGCCCCTATAAAATTAAGATAAAAGGCGAGAATGTGAAAGGAACTTGCGATGCAAGAAGGCGACCTTCGTCCGGCGAAATATATAACATTGTCTAGCTCTGTCAAACTTCTTTCTAACGATAGTTACTACGAAAGTATACAATTTTTTAATTTAAGAGTGCGAGACTAAGAGTTTCCTTTTTTGTTCAATCTCTCTCTCTCTCTCTCTCTCTCTCTCTCTCTCTCTTTTTTTTCTCTCTTTCATGAAAGTAAAACTACATACGTAAATGTGTGTTTCTGTTATTATGAAAGTGGCCTAGAAATCTCGACAAATTACATCTATCGCTTTTATATTTTTTTTTCTTTTCTTTTTTTTTTTTTTTTTGTTACATTCAATTCACGTTATCATGTGTAATTATCGGAATGAACAAAAAAATTATATATATATATATATATATATATATATATATATATATGACTTAGGCAACTTTCATAATCGATATGACACTTATTACAGCGGTATGACATAGGTACATACATACATACATACATATATTATTTACAACGATAGGTATCTAGTATACTATTCGTATTATCCATCAATGTGCTTGTACATAAAAACATATATTCAT
Source organism: Dolichovespula sylvestris (assembly GCA_918808275.2). NCBI lineage: Eukaryota > Metazoa > Arthropoda > Insecta > Hymenoptera > Vespidae > Dolichovespula > Dolichovespula sylvestris. Next base: position 9,948,720 of record OU964964.1, read on the forward strand.
TATTATTATTATTATTATTATTATACTTATTATTATTATTAATATACCGAATATATAATTAAACCATCAATAAATGATGATGATTTTTTTTTTTTTTCTTGAAACACAGTAAATTCTTTAAGTAACACACACATACACACATATATATATATATGTATATATGTATATTATTTCTTAAATGTTCATTTCATGTTTTGTTCTTTAAGTAATCATTTAATATATGTTTACTTGAAAGTTTTGTTCGAAGCTGACCAATAATTGCTTTTAAACTACAATAATTTATTACCATTCATAGAAGAATATATATTTAGCTTATTCATTCATAATTCTTCTTCCGAAATATATATATATATATATATAATATATATATTGTTTTATATTTCTCTCATTGAAGAAAAAAAAGAAGAAAAAGATAAAGAAAGAAAAGGTAAAGAAGGAAGAGAAGAAAATTTATCGAGTATCTATAAAAACAATGCTTGTTCCAAGTGAGAATTGTACGGCAGATATTATATGTTAACTTTGCCATGTCGTTAGAGACACTTTGTTAGATATAAAACATTATATATATATATATATATATACACACATACACAATATACATACATTAATCTTTTTCTAAATACCGTACTTCTCATGATTTATGTTTTGTTAAAAAAAATATGTCTGTGAATTCGTACGTGTAGGTCATATGTAATTGATTCATATGTTTACTTGGACATATATCCTTTCATGATGTGAATTATCATACATGTCAATTGATCGTACTATCTAAACGACACACACACACACACATACATATACATGCATATATATATATACTTAAAAAAAATTTAAAGTCATTATTTGCAGTAGATTCAATGAAGATACTTAACCTATAAGAAGAAGAAAATAAGATATATATTATTCTACAAACTTATAAGATCAAGAAAGTTAACTTAATCTCTCTCACTCTCTCTCTCTCTCTCTCTCTCTCTATCTATCTATCTATCTATCTCTTAACTTAATCTCTTTTCCATTTGACTGTAAAGTACATACAATTGGTTAATGATATCAATTCATATACACACACTCTATTATATCTATACATATTAGATCATACCGTACACACAACAACGCGACATGTGAAAATCTTTGATTTAATTCCGTAATAGTAGTAGACTAATTTATTCCTTGTTAAATGCAAAAACAAACGAAAATAGAAAAGAAAAAAGGTGAAGGCTTTAGGATAGTAAACCACCTCTATTACATTTGTTCTTAGTCATTTTGAAACGATAAACAATTTTATCGAGTAATATAGAGGGTGGTACGTACATAAGCGAGAGTACATATGTACAACGTCATACCCATTAGCAATTGTTGACGTACCACCGCTGATAATAGGAAAAAAAAAAAAAAAAGAAAAGAGAAAAGAAATGTTTACTTCGAACACTGATATAAATCAAGTTCATCATGGAAGCACAGGTTGGGTTTCTTTAATGGTAAGAAAAAACATAATAATGGTACGATACAAAATGTTAACCTTTCTTTATCCCTTTCTCTCTATCATTATCATCATCATCATCATCGTCGTCGTCGTCGTCGTCATTATTATTTATTTTTTTTTCTTCCTTCTCTCTCTCTCTCTCTCTCTCTCTCTCTCTCTCTCTCTCTCTTTCCCCACCCTCACACCCCCATCCCTTTTAATAACACATCTCAAATAATTGGATATCCAATTTAATTTTCATTTCACCGAACAACAACGACTAATACCGGCAACAAATTCCGTTTCTAGAAAATTTTTATCAAATATTTCTCAGTCTTGGACAGTGACTTTCTTCAATTTACAAATACTTTGTAATACGTACGTATAAATACGCTTCCACGATTCGAAATACGTTTGGCTATTTTGTTCGTTTTATAATTTAAAAACTAGAGAAATCGCCCGCCCCGCCCCGCCCCTTCCCTTCCCTCCCCTCACCTCCCCTCCCGCCCTGCCACGCCTACGTGCATCCGTTCGTAGTAGTAGTAGTATCAATTTATCGACGTGGTATATAAAGTTCGAATTGCGTAAGATAAGATTATAATCGTCTCTCCTTCTCCCTCTCCCCCCTCCCCTCCCCTCTCTCTCTCGGTCGAAATGCGATTTTTTTTTTTTTTTTTTTTTTTTTTTTCTTTTTAAAGTCGATCAATACAATATTAATCTCGCTCGTTTATCCGTAGAGATTGATAGAGTCGCGCGTGCCATCGAAAGAATCTTTCAAAATTTTAATATTAAGACTATCGATATAACAATATTAAAATCATTTTTTTTTTTTTTTTTTTTTTTTCCAATAATCATACACGAAACATAATCGTTAAAAATTAATCTCTTTCTCTTCCTCTTCCCCTTCGTTCATCGCAAGTAAAATAAATTGAAATTAATTTATCTCTTTTTTTCTTTGCTTTTTTTTTTTTTTTTTTTTTTTTTTTTTTTTTTAAACTCAAATAGTCGGATCAAACGTCAATGGATATCATTTATATCCGTAAATTTTGTAAAAAAAAAAAAAAAAAAAAGAAAAGAAAAGAAAACAAATATTATACGTCGGTAGTGTTGTAATATTGAAGTAAATCGTGGTTTTTGAGAGAGAGAGAGAGAGACAGAGAGAGAGAGAGAGAGAGAGAGGAGAGATACTGTTTTGCGTTATGATACTTTTTTTTAAAGACGTGCTCTCAACAACGACGATTTTTATTAACGAATCGATCGAAACAATAATCAGCGAAAGTCTCCTCTCTCTCTCTCTCTCTCTCTCTCTCTCTCTTTATTCGATTCTCAGTTGTCCATTATATTTATGCGAGTAACTGTGTAGTGTACTTATTGTATTTAGGTTTGATACACACACATTGACGTAAGACTAGAATTAATTCTTATACGAGTTGTAAACGTTTTTGTCGTTACTGTTGTCATTCATTATTTTCTTCGAACGATCGAAGTTTTTTGAAACTTATATAAAAAAACGTCATATACATTATATATATTCTCTTTGAATACTTATGAAATACATCGTGCGCGAATCATTTGAATTGTGACAAAATGAATGATGATTACAAAGAAATATATATATATATATATATATTTTTGTTTAATTATACGTAAATATATTGAGGATATCTAAAGGTTTTTCTAAAGCGAACGTTGTTTAATGTATATGAGGTTATTATATAACTCGATAAAAAAAGAAAAAAGAAAAAAAAAAAAAAAGGAAAAAGAAAAAAAAACTTTCCTGTCTATCGACCTTACCTTGACGATAATTATCATATCTATATTTAACTATTATTATTATTATCATCATCATCATCATCATCATCATTATTATTATTATTATTATTATTATTATATTGGCGATAGAATCGATATTCTTTTGATACTTTTTTTTTCTTTTTTTTTTTTTTTTTTTTTTTTTTAAATAGGAGAATGTAACGCTTGTTAAACGCTTTTGATATTACAGTTCAGTTTATGAACGAATTAATCGTTAAAATTAATATCAATCGTTTAAATCAATTTAATTTAATTTAATTTAATTTAATTTAATTTAATTTAATTGACAAATCCAGTCTTCGCTCGAATAATTTACATCGTACCTTTGCCAACAATCTCTCTCTCTCTCTCTATCTCTCTCTATCTCTCTATCGATTTGCATCCAGCATACTCTTTTTCCTTTTTCCTATCTCCCCACTTTATCGCAACATTTCTAACTTTAGAAAAACCTTAGAGAAACGTTCGTAATGGGTGAAAAAACGACGATATTTTATTGGATCTTTTTATAATTTATCATTGAAAATTGGCACGCGATTCATGGGAACATGTCGAAATCTTTGAACGATTGATCCGTTAGTAACATGCCCAATTATCGTTTAGAATAATTAGCGTAGAA
>OU964964.1:9960109-9962609 GCA_918808275.2 Dolichovespula sylvestris
TTTACAAGAAATTGAAGTATTTTTATTTTCGTTTTTTTTTCTTGTTGTTTTTTTTTCTTTCTTTTTTTTTTTTTTTGTTTTTCTCCTTTCGTTTTCTTCCCGTCAAGTAAGGTACGTCGAAGAGTAAAAGAACAAGAAAAAATATTTATTATTTAGAGATTATTTAAAATATATATTATTATTATTATTATTTATAATAAATATTAAAAATATTTATTATTTAGAGATTTATTATTCGACGATGGAATTATACAAAAAGCGATATCGTAACCGATTGGTTAGATACCGATGATTCGATTCTTCGAACGGATACGTGTGTTTGTTATCCCGAGTACACATTACATAGCAAATTGGGTTAATTGGATGAAACATAATTAATTAGTGTTAAATAAAGCATTCCATCTGTGTTATCATCGTGGTGACGATATAATAAATATTGGATCATAGCCAAATTTCGTCGCTATTTAATTCCAATTGAATTTTCAATTCGAGTTCAAAATCACGATCGCTGAGAGGTTTAGGAGATAGAGTGCAAAATTTTTTGCACTTTAATAGGCCCAAATGATTTTAATTCTTGTTATTGGCTATATTTATATATATATATATATATATATATATATATATATATATATATATATTTCATGGACGATCCACTTAAATAATCCTACTATCAGCTAGAACGATATGAACAGGATGGACTTTGCAATTTAATTGAAATTCGATTTTAAATCCAAACAATAATTTCATCGGTCATGAATCAAACACGAGGATCGTGCGTTTCCTTTTGTATATATACTTTCAACATTTCCGGCGTGCGGAAAACGCTGAGCAATTAAATGTAACACACCGGACACGCACACGCACATTCGATGATAACTATAATTAAACAGAGCCACGTCAAATTTCAAAATTTCGTAACTGAACAATGGCTCCACTATCGAAAACTATACGCGTTGGTAACGCTTCAATGATCCACCGTCATCGACTGCAATATTTATGCGATAAAGAATATATGGTGCCAATTAAAAAAAAAAAAAAAAAAAAAAAAAAAAAAGAGGGAACAAAAAAAAAGAAAGATTAAACGTCACCTCCTCCAAACTCCTTTTCAAGGCCATTGGAAAGCCAAATTATTATCACCGCGATGTACGTATCCGCCCTTCGTCCGTAACAATTTCTTGATTTCTTTTTTGTCCTTTTTTCGAAGAGTTTTAACATTTGCACTTAGGAATATAATCAAATGCTTACACACACGAATTTGATATTTTCCCTTAAACGTACGAGTTTAACACGAACTAACCGTATTCTAATTTTTTGCTATCTTTTTTCTTCCATTTTGTTTATAAATATTCAATAAAACAAATAGAAAATGATTACACCAATGAAATCTTATCAAATTTGTCCGTTTCAAATTAATAAGAGTTGAACTAAACGTTGATAAGTTAATCACCGGACGACATATATCTTTTTTTGTCGGTGAAAGACAAAAATTGATAATATTATAACGGTATCAACGATACAATTGAAATAAGTTCATCACATTCTCGCAGAAAATCTTCGGTTCGTTTTTACCACGTACGATTTGCGAGCGTCGCGTTGAGGAGAGTAATGGGATAACCTTCTCTTTTTTTTTTAACGACAAATTTGGCAAGATTTTCAAACGAAAAGAAAAAAGAAAAGAAAAGAAACGAACCAACTTCAATTTCTAGAAACAAATTCACAAAGAATAATTCGATTTTTTTCCATCGTATTCTCGATTGAAACGCACTGTTGACTGAGAACCTCTGTCGATCGTGGAAAATCGTCGTCGAAAAAGAAAAAAAGAAAAGGAGAAAAAGATTTAAATAATATTCGATTTTCCATTGCGTAATATTAAACAAGCCTCACGTGTTCGTTAATGAAAAGCAACAGTCATCTAATTAGCACAATTTTCGACGCATTTTAAAGTGTATAAATGCTTCTCTCTTTTTTCTCTTCTTTTTTTTTACCTGTCAACTATTCGAAACGAAGCGCGCGATTTTCTTTTTTATTTTCATTTTTTTTTTTTTTTTTTTTTTTTTTTTTTTTTAACACGACTTAGCCACGCCTTATATATACATATATGTATATATGTATATATATATCGTAAGTGCGCGATCACGCGAAACAGGACGCACAAAAAAAGAAAAAAAAAATCAGTGAAAAGATAAAAAGTAAAAAAAAAGAAAAAAACACGAAGGAAGAAACAAAAAGAGCCCCATCAGGAGATAATAATTATTTCAAATCGATGTTTATTACGTGTGTGTTTGTGTGTGTATATTATATACACGCGAATAAAAATGTCGGGTGGAAAAAAAAATTTATTACGAGGAGAGAAAAAAGAAAAAAAAAAAAGAAAAAAAAAAACAGAAAAAAATTTATTACCAGGGAAAAAAAGAGCAGAAAAAAAAAAGAGAAAAAAATTACGCGCGCGGAGAGATCCAAAAAGCTTGACTCGTAAGTCAGACGTAATAAATGAAAATGT
>OU964964.1:9967609-10000109 GCA_918808275.2 Dolichovespula sylvestris
TATGCATGCATGCATGCATGCATCATAGATAGATAGATACATAGATACATAGGTACGTAAGTAGGTATATGCATGGATGCATGCCATGCATATATACATACTACATAAGATTTCCATTTCTATTGCCTTTGACGATTTACAAGACTCATTGCATTTCATGGAGGGGGGGAAAAAAAATTAAGGATATGGAAGAAGGAGGGGGGATACGAAGATGTAGAGGCAAGGAAAAAGAGAGAGAGAAAGAGAGAGAGAGAGAGGGAAAGAGAATGGAAATGGGGAAAGAGAAAATGAAAAAGTACGAGAAACGAGAAACGAGAAAGGAGAACGAAAACGAGAACGAGAGTGAGATGGATGGAAATAGAGAGAGTGAGTGAGTGAGTGAGTGAGTGAGAGGAATTTTCAGTATCTGGAGCAAACGTCGAGAGACAACGACTACGACGACAACAAGGACAACAATAACGACAACAACGACAACAACGACAACAACGACAACAACGACAACAACGACAACGACGAGGGACGACAACGACGACAACTAATAGAGGGGGGGAGGGGGAGGATGCAAAAAAAAGAACGACGAATAGAGAAACGATAGAAAGTCACGGACGGACGGGTTGGAGTGCGGCGGAGTGAAGGGTTTGTTGTTGTTTCTCATGGTCGCGAAGTTAGATAGGGGGTGTGGGGTTGTGTGTTACTTACACATACATATATGTAACATATAATAATCCCTTGTCCCGATCTCTTAGACGACGTTTAATTATTCCTCGATGTATAATATTTTCTTTATTCCGTGGAGGGTGGACTCGAATCATCGGCAAACGGAAAGAAGAATACCACCAGGAGTAACACCAACAGCACCAACAACAGCAACAGCAACAACACTACCAGCAACATTAGTGATGGTGGTAGTAGCGGCGGCGGTGGCGATAATAGATATTAGTGCTGGTGTTGGTGGTAGTAGTAGTAGAGTAGTAGAGTAGTAGTAGTAGTAGTAGTAGTAGAAGCCATGGTATCCCGCCACCATTGTGTCGGCAGTGATTCGAAGCGAAAGATGAGTGAAAGAGAAAAAGAGTGAGAGAGAGAGAGAGAGAGAGAGAGAGAGAGAGAGAGAGAGAGAGAGACGACAAAAATAGGAAATAATAGATGAGTATCGGCGAGAAGGTGTATCGAGTTGAGGGTTGGGCGAGTGGGTGGATGGATGGATAGATGGATAGGTGGGTGAGTGAGTGGGATGACGAGGGTGGGATGGACAAAGGGAAGGTCCACAAAGGAATATGATATACTTTATAACGTCTATATATAAATAAATATATATATATATATATACCCGTGGAAGATGTTGAGCGTTGAATAACAACACCCCGTTCTTCGACGTTACAGCGCTGTTTCTCCGTTCCGTTGACGATCCCTCAGCGTATCTCTCTTCTTATTCGTAATAAGTGGTAGTGATAGTAGTAGTAGTAGTAGTAGTAGTAGTAGTAGTAGTAGTGGTAAATAGTAATAGTAGTATTAATAATAATAATAATAGCAGTAGCAGTGGTAATAGCGTAGTAGGAGTAGACGGTATATGTAGTACTGTATCGCTGTAGTGTCGATATTTTATCGATATTTGTAATATTGGCACACACCGCACGTCGTATCACGCTGCTCTTTATTCCTTTTCTTTCCTTTTCCTCTCTCTCTCTCTCTCTCTCTCTCTCTCTCTCTCTCTCTTTCTCTATCTCTTTATATCTTCGTATCTTTCTCTTACGTTTACGTTTGGATAGAAGTAACACCGTCGGAGAGAGAGAAAACACTGTTACACTAAAAACCACCGGGCACACTATAGACACTCTCTCTCTCTCTCTCTCTCTCTCTCTCTCTCTCTCTCTCTTTCTCTCTCTACTTTACTCTCAAAGTCGCCACCGTTGACGTAGAGACGACGACGTTCCCTCGACGCCTCGTAAAAGTGTCCGCCGATAGAGGATCGGAGCTCTCCCCACTTCTCTCCCTTCTCTCTAACCACCACCCTCCCTTCCTCTCTTACTCTTTCACTCACGATCTCTCTCTCTCTCTTCTCCCTCTCTCTCTCTCTCTCTCTCTCTCTTTTTTTCTTTCTCTCGCTTTCTGTCTTTCACTAGTAGAACGCGTTGCTCGACCTTTACTTAGCGATTTCTTTTTCTTTCGACCGTTAACCGCCGTCGTTTGAGAAGCACCGGCTTCTCAACGTCGTCGGTAACGAGAACGACGACGACGACGTAGACGTAGACGTAGACGTAGACGTAGACGTAGACGTAGACGAGGACGACGACGTAGACGTAGACGTAGACGTAGACGTAGACGAGGAGGATCTAGGAGACGCAAAAAACGAGTTTTGTATCTCGGTTAGTTCGTCAAAAGTAATACATATATCCTCGCGGAAGGCCCAAGCTTCACCGTTTTATCAAACGCAACGAGAATATATGAAAGAGAGGTAAAGAGAGAATAAAAAAATATAGGTAAAGACGAGAGATAGAAAGAGAGAGAGAGAGAGAGAGAGAAAATAGATACGTCGAGAGAATTCGCTGAGGGATAAGCGGCAGGGTGGTATGTATATGCGTGTATGATGCGCGCGCGCGTGTGTGTGTGTGTGTGTGTGTGTATGCGTGTGCGCGCGCGCGTATCTCTATGCTAACACACACGGGGAAATGGAAAGAGCCGAGGTGTTCGATTTCGTCGATTCGACGATGGGAACGAAATGAAAGGAAAGGGAAGGAAAAGAAAAGAAAATGAATTGGGCCGAAAGGGAAAATAAGTGACAGGGAGAAGATGAGAGAGAGAGAGAGAGAGAGAGGAGAGTAAACAAAGATTAAAAAAAAAGAGAAGAGTAGATGAGGGAAGATAGAAATTGGGTCAGAAAAACGCACTTATTCCTCCTTCGATAAAACGTATAAACCGTAACACGGATTGTATCTGTCTGTCTCTGAACTGGACTGGACTGGACTAGATTGGAATTCTCGCCATGCTTGTTTTGAGAAAAGCAAAAGGAAAAAGAGAGAGAGTGAAGAGAGAGTATACTTTATATATATATATATATATATATATATATATATATATATATATATGTCTGTCTGACTAACTGTGGTTTGGATATATCCCTCTTCCTCTTTTCGCGGTATTATTATCTGACGCTGTAGTAAATACGAGGAAAGGAAGGGTTCGAACGAACGAACGAACGAACGAACGAAAAGGATGCACGAAGGCAAAAAAAAAGAAAAGTAAGGAAAGAAAGTAAGAAAGTAAGAGGATGGAACAGTGCGTACGTGTGCGTACGTGTGCGTGTGGGTGTGTACGCGTATGTGTATTCTTGTCCGACGAACGCACGATGCAACGAAATAGAACGAGATGACGAAGGGAGTAGAGAGTGTGCGTGTATACGTATGCGTGCGAGTGAGTAGCGAGCAAAAGAGAGAAAGAGAGAGAGAGAGAGAGAGAGATAGATAGATAGATGGATAGATATATATAGAGAGAGAGAGCTCTCGTGCAAGAACCGCACCACTCGAGCAACAGCATCCGACTGGCCACGACTGGTGCTTCGCGATCGGCTCGGTCGTCATCGGCAACGGTCGCGACGTTTACCATCGACGAGAGGGAGAGAGAGAGAGAGAGAGAGAGAGAGTGAGGGAGGGAGAGAGAGAGAGAGAGAGAGAGGCGACACCCTTCTTCTTTTCCGTTTATTTCGACTTCTCGATATATACCGAAGAGGGTGTTCGCCGTCGACAATCGACGCCGACGACGCCATCGTTCGTCGCTGCCAACGACCGTCCGTCCGTTATCGTTCGATTCAGGGGGCGTTCCTTACTCTCGAATTATAATATATATATATATATATATATATATATATATATATATATATATATCTCGACCTTTTATTTCAACTCGAAAACCAATCGAGATTGATGCTGGTCAATTCGTCCATCTTCGATTTTTATCTCTCTCTCTCTCTCTCTCTCTCTCTCTCTCTCTCTCTCTCTCTCTCTCTCTCTCTCTCTATCTCTCTCTCTCTCTCTCTCTCTCTATCTATCTATCTATCTCTCTCTCTCTCTCTCCTTATTTTCGTATCATTTTCCTATCATTTTTGTATCATTTTTGTATAATTTCTCTCGTTCTTTCTCTTTCTCTCTTTCGTTCCGCCTTTATTCCTCGTTTTTATCTATTAGAAAGTAATCGTCGTCGACTATCCTTTTTCTTTTTTCCTCTTTCTTTCTTTCTCCATTACCGAAATTTACTCCCAAAACACGGATATATGCGGATTCGTTATTATCGGGAAGAAAACCGCGAAGAGCTTATCGCGTTCGTGGATTTGATAATGGAATCCGCTCGTTTCTTTTCCTTGATTCTTTTTTTTTTTTTTTTTTTTGAATATACGGCGGGAAATTCGTGTCGAGTTTCGGGTTTCATGCACACGCACGCATTCTACGTACGTTTCTACTCTGATGTGCGCGCGCGCGCGCGCGTATTATTTGGCAAAGTAAGAAATAAAGTATTCTTACGAATCCATGAACTCTTTTCTTTTTCTTGTCGATTTTTTTTTTTTATTTTGACATTTTTTATTCGCGACAATGTTACGAAGTCGTCTCCGTTTTGCCAGAGAAAGAGAGAGTACAGCGCTAGCTCGGACGATTCGTTACGGAATCTTTTTTATCCGTTTTTTTTTTCCTGTCTTTTCTTTCTTTTCTTTCTTTCCTTCTTGCATCCTCTTCTCAACGTAAAACTGGCAACGTAAGCGTTTCGTGCCAATGCCATTGGTGACTATATAGCGTCGTCGAGGCCTGCCTGCTTGCTTGCCTGCGCCAGTCTACTCTGCTACCACCACCACTACGTCAACCAAACACGCACGATGCACTGCTATGCATCCGACGATTTAACATTTCGAATGATTGCATTCGAATAATGCCGAGGCAATACCTCGGCGGTGTAACTGTAAACGTTAGAGAACGATAACGAAAGATTTGTCATTAATAACGACGTCCTACCAATATCATCCGGCCAAATGTAACGATTATTTATATGACTCTAAGGTGAGACCCCACAAGTGTATATATATATATATATATATATAAATATATATATATATTACGAAGTATCAAGGGGAGAATATATATTATTCGAAGTGTGTATAATATCTCTCTCTCTCTCTCTCTTTTATACTTGTTCACACGTCGCGTTTACACTTTCCGTTTTATTGTAATACTATTTTAATTTGGTTATCGCGAAACGAAACTAGAGGGGAAAACTTTTGAGACAGAAATTTTTTGTGATAATGATTTGAGGATTTTTTTATCAAAAAAAAAAAAATAAATAAATAAGTAAATAAATAAATAAACAAGATGCACGACAAGACAATGAAATAATTGTTCTCACAAGATGGAGTATCTTTGTTTAGAAGCGACTTGGTTTTAATGAATTACTACGTCGTCTCTTTTTTTTCCTCGCTCTCTCTTTCGTTCGCTATCTCAACTTATTCTTTCTCTCTTTCTCTCTCTCTCTCTCTCTCTCTCTCTCTCTTTCTCTTTCTTTTATCAGGCATAAGGATGTCAAAGCGACTCAGCTTCTATGGTCTGGTTGGCCTGGCGTCCCTCTGCATCTTCTTCCTCGCGTTTAACCAGCGCTACAGCAGCTATCTCGAGCATCGACTACAGCCGGTATTATCGGTCAGTAATTATTCGGAGGTGGGGATTGCTCTTAATCGAGTCACGCCAAACACACTCTTTTGGACGGTAAAGTCTAACTCTTCCACCTAACTTTTTCTTGTTCAAGAGCCTAACAATAACTGTTTGCCAAAGCTCCTCACATATTTGGTAATGCTCTTTCTCCCTGTTTCCATCGTCTACCTATTCGTTTACTTCTCCTTCTTCTTCTTTTTATTCTTCTTTTACTTTGGTTGGTTTGTTTTTTTTCCTTCTTTTTCTACGGCGAATTAATAATTAAAGAACCGTCCTTATCTTCTCTCGCTTTCGTTTTAAATATACAAAATAACTTTGCTTACTTCGATATGAAAATTTTATTCTTTACCAGCGTACTAAACCGCTTATAATACGTTCTTACAAATATTATTTATTTTTATTCCTCATTAACGTATGGTTTTTATTCTCTCGCGTTAAGCGCACGCTAAAATATTGGCTTATCGTTTTATCATTACCTTTACTAAATTTTCTTATATTGTCAAATTATATACGGCCAGAGAAAAAGGGAGAAGGATATTCTTTTATTTTCATACCTGAGATGTTACCATGTTTTCTCCACGAGCACATAATTAAAAGATTAAGAAACTTGATACTTCTTCGATATAGGACGTTGAAATAAGGCCACGGATCGTCAGAATCCAAGAATCCGTAACGGTAAGTTTAATATATATATATATATATATATATATATATATATATATATATATATATGTGTGTGCAATATATAAATATAACACATCAACTAAAAACTTTGTTTGCAACAATAAATAATATCTGCATGTCTTAGTTGAGCCTAATCGTAGAAAAATGAAGTACGGTGTACATTTACAATACTTATATATGGATCGCTTGTTACATGGGTAATTATGTTTGACTTATTATTATTATTTTTAATTATTTTGTTCTTTTTGTAATATTTTGATGTATATATACATATGTGTATATATATATCTTTCTTTATTTATGTGTTGATCATTCTCAATGATATTTTTCATAAACCCCCCTTTACATAAGTAAACAAACATTAAATCAAAAATTTATCTCAATAGCCTAATAGTAAATTGAAATTAATTTGGAATTTATTCTATGCATCTAATATGAGCATGCTAACGCAATATTAATTAATCCAACCCTTTCCACTTCATATTTAATTTCATTAATAAACATTGGGCATATTGCTTGTAAATATGATTTGACGCTTAATAAATTTAATTATCTGATCTGCGTTTCGCAAATAATACCATATAAGTAATTTTGCATTATTACATGTGTTGCGTATATTCTAAGATATGTACAGAATACTTGTAGTGTCCTGATAACAAAAAAAAAAAAAAAAAAAGAAAAAACAACAAGAAAGGACAAAAAAGAAAAGGCTGTAAAAATGTAAAAAATCATTTCCATCTTTGTCACAGCCGTACATATTTTTGTTTATAGACATACGTCAGAGGTACAAGCGACAATGCCACGATCATCGAAATACAAGAAGTCTTAGATCAGCAAAGGAGAGCAATAGACAGGGAGATGCAAAATTACGAGTATCCCAATGGAAAATATGGTCTCAATATTAGGTAAAACAAATTCGAATGCTTGTTACAGTGTATGCAATGTGCGTCAATCAAAATATGTGTTTTCCTTTTTTTGCATGCGTATACGTAGTAAATTGGACGACTTAGTTATGGAGAAAGGCGGTACTCCAATGAGAAGTATAATTTTGACAAGTTGGCGCAGCGGTAGTACATTCCTTGGGGACGTAATAAATGCGCATCCAGCAAACTTCTACCATTACGAGCCATTACTTGATTTTGGAATTGTACAAATCAGAGGTCCCCCGTTGGCCGAGGAAGCGCTTCAAAATATCGAATCCCTGTTGAACTGCGATTTTCATAATCTCGGTAAGTGTCTATAATCGAGTATCACTGCGAATTAAAAGTTGCTAATTATGAAGTAATTACAAAAATTTTTCTTTTCTTCGTACAATTTCAGACAGATATCTGGAATACGGTAAGACCCATCCTTGGGTCTTCAATCACAATACCCATTTATGGCGTCAATGTCAAATACATAAAAAGATATGTTGGGACTCGCGTTTCGTTTCAAAATTTTGTCAATTATTTCCATTTCAATCGATGAAACTCGTACGTCTGAGATTGCGCGCGGCTGAGGATCTATTAGCTAAAAAACGGTAAATTTTTATACATAATTACGTATAATACATAAATCCTCGGTCATATATAACAATGTCACGTAAATCGAGCCCTAAGTAATTAACCATCAACCATTTTAGTTTAGGGATAAGATTGGTATTGTTGGTACGTGATCCACGAGGAATTTTACAATCGAGGAAGCACAGAGAATGGTGTCCCACAAGTCCAGATTGTTCAGATCCGGCATTGGTCTGTGCGGATATGGTTGCAGATTTCAGTGCCGCAGTACGTCTGATAAAAAAATATCCGCAATCTTTCAGGTAAATATATGAAGAAAAAAAAAAAAAAGTAACAAAAAGAAAAATCAGTATCATTTGGATAAATTAATTGATCGAATAAATTTCTTCGACGTCGTGTCTCTAGAATGATGTCAATAATTAAATGTCAATAATTCAATAATTATTTTCAATATAACACATATATGCATATATATATATATAATACGTGATACGTGATATATGATATACAGGGTGGTACGATATGAGGATCTGTCGGTGGAACCATACAAATACGTTAAGGAACTATATACATTTTATGGTTTGGACTTTCATGCCAACGTTAAGAGATTTTTGGATACCCATACGAAGAGCGACGTTGGGGGTGTATCGAGTACATTTCGTAATTCAAAAGTAGCCCCGTTCCATTGGAGGACCGATTTGGATTTCGAGGAGGTCGATGAAATACAAAGAGTGTGCGGTTCCGCCATGAGATTATGGGGTTACGTCGAGGCGATTAATGCGACCCATCAAAAAGAATTTGATCCTATTACGGAATATCGATTACAATTGTGACATCTAATCTATGGTATATTTCAAATGGACGACGACACGGCGGTGTACAGTAAAATGGTATGAAATTATAAAAGACTAATTAAGGTTGGGAGGGGTGAGGGATTATCGATAATATAGTTATTTCGATTACGCGCGTGCACGTCGGATGGGGATCATCGATTATGGGGGAAGGGTTGTTGGGGTTAAACAATTATTCGTGAAAACGTATAATATTCTTATGATGGGATATGGTGGTGCGTTCCTTATATAGGGACACGTATTATACTCAGGAATATAATAACACGAGGCGTACCACCTGTGAATAATTCTCCAATATTCGACTATCGTAGCTAGATCTTTTTTTTTTTTTTTTTCTCCCCCAATTCTCGATATATTCTAATCTGAGAAAGACCAATTGGTGATGCCGTTCCTCTGATAGAAAAGAAAATAAAAATGAAAAGAAAAGAGAAGAAAAATGAAAGAAGAAAAAAAAAGAAAAGAAAAAAAAATAAAAAGGAGAGAGAGAGAGAGAGAGAGAGAGAGAGAGAGAGAGAGAGAGAGAGAGAGAGAGAGAGAGAGAGAAGTAATTCGTTGTAGGTTTTAAAAAAGATTTAACTTGTTAGGTCTTATATAATATATATATATATATATGACAGACAGATTTTTGACACGAGAAACGAACTATATAATATCTACTCATATCAGTGAATCTCTTAGTTGTTAAATTATCAAGAAATTGTATCTACCCTCCTCGCGGACAGCCTTGTTTCTCTCTCTTAGAGAAGAAAGGAGAATAATATCTATTGTAACGCTTTATATCCAATATTTTACTATGAGAGCTGACTTTTCTTAGTCTTTTTTTGTTTTATTTTTTTTTATTTTTTATTTTATTTTTTTTGTTTTTTATAATAACTACTCACGTAGGTAACAAACAGACGTATTTACGTAAAACTTATATAGCGCACGACGTCGTTTTATATACTAAAAATTATTCGTAATTCAATTCGATTGATTTAAAAAGAATATAACAATAGTTTAACTTTAAAAAAAAGAATAAATAATAATAATAATAATAATAATAATAATAATAATAATAATAATAATAATGATAATAATGATAATGATAAAACGAACATTTTTTTGCATATAGTGTATAGTTCAAACTGACTTTAATACTCCATTTCATTTTTCACACAAGTGAGTATTTACTATGTACAAGAACAAAAAAAAAATGAACAAAAAAAGAAAGAAAGAAAAAAGCCTAGTTGAGAAACGCTGTGAAATATTATATACGTACACACACACACGCGCGCGCGCATACACAACGCACGTGTAGTCACACAAGCACGCGCACACACACACACACACACACACACATGATGAACAGATAATGTAAATTTTAAAATATATTCGATTTTCTGGCAAATTAGTTGATAAGACAATTTTCGAAGTTTTACACAATATACATATTGTTACATTTGTATATCTTAACTACGAATTAATTTAGTCGCTAAAAATAACGGATCTGGTTTGTAAATCTCGGGAATTGACCAATGACCGTGCTTATATATACATATATATATACAAATGGAAAAAAGAAAAGAAAACAGATAGAGTTAACATAGACTTGCTTTAATTTAGTAATAAATATATATATATATATAATATATATATATATATATATATATATATATATATATATATAATATATATATATATATATATATATATGAAACAGTCAGTGGTGCGCAAACTATACACTCGGAACTTCTATATAAAATTTCTGTTACAATTATATACGTTATTAAATTTTAAAAATTAGTAAAACATAATTTCTTTTTAATCTCTTTTCATAACTTGATTTCCAAAGCAAACGAATATCTTATTATTTCTAAATATTATTATATTGGTTGTGTTATAGAAAAAAAAAAAGAAGAAAAGAAAAGAAAGAGAGAAAGAAAGAAAAAACAAACCAAAAAAAAAGTGAAATAACAACTTGAATACTATAGTTTGGGTACCATTATTTAATCGATATAACGCAATACGACCATCATAAAAGAAAAAAAAAAAACACTATGCATAATAAATAATATGTGATGATATTTGGTGTTCAATGCATAGAAATACTTATATATATATATATATATATGATCGCAAAAATTTCTAAGGTATACAATAATGTCCAAGTATTATATACGAAGATTTACTGCTCGAAAATAATTATTTCGCACGCCAAAAAAAAAAAAAAAAGAAAAAAAAAATAAAAACAAAAGAATAATTCCGTACATTCTTGCTAAATATAAATTAATATAAGTTCATAATAATTAAAATAATTTCATTCTGACCCTCTTCTAATCGATAAAAAATACGAATCGCTAATTGGATATTAATTCGAAATTTTATAAAATATTCCTTATTCTTATCGTTAATATAAAATGAATACGACACGCATAGATAGAGAGAGAGAAACGCTATTTGCTTTTCTTTATATATATATATATATATGTATGTATGTATGTATGTACGAACAAAAGAAAAGAATTATAAAAGGTACGATATGGTCGGATAAATACGATATATATAATAGACACAAGAGAGATTGATTTCAAATGCAACAAGTTTTTAGAGATATATCTGTACACATTTTTATTTTTACTAGGAATTTCTGCATATCCAATAAAGTATATATATTATATATTTTTACAATAATCATAACGACGATCAATACAATCCAAATATACGCTCTTCTCGGTTTGCATTTAAACGTTGATAGATTTTTTCACGTAATTCTTCTTGCGAGTACAACAAAATCGCCAGCCATGTAAAATTCATTTTTATCTTCACGCGTTTGCGATTTTTCTAATTGCTCGTTAAAAGGTCCGAGAGACGACTGCATATATATTATTTTTTTTTTTTTTTAGGCAGGGATGTGAAAAGAAAACCCCTAAAAAAAAAAAAAAGAAAGAAAGTAATCATTAGTTAAACCAAGAGATTGGTTAAAACCATGAACAGATTTAACCGATATATTATTTTTCAGGATAATAATGTTTTTATCATATTGAGTATCATAGCGTATATTGAACATCATTTGCGTAATAAAATACATTTAACGATACAATGAATTAGATTTTTTTTTTCTTTGATCGTTGTCAATTACTTACAAGAAATAAATAAAATTATCTTTGCTTTTTTTCCCCCCCTCTTTCTCGTTGCTTTCCCGTTGCAATTTTGTTACGACGAAACGACAACAACAACAACCCTCGTCGCTTGGGGTTGTGGTTTTATATACTTCGAATCGTTCACTGAAAAGCAAAGGAATAAAAATCGATTTAGAAATTATAAATAGAACGTAAAAGGGGACACAATTCCCTTTGATAATAATTAAAAATAACTCAGTGAGGGCAAGTTGTAAGTCATGGAGATTGTTGATAATCATTATAGCGTATAAAATATGCTTTAACATCATAGTACTTATCGATAAATATTATTAATCGACGAGAATATCATTTTTAAAATTGGATTACACGCAAATATATATATATATATATATATATATATATATATATACCAACCTTGGTGATTTATTTTTATTTTTATTTTTTTTTTTTCTTTGTAGAAACGTCGTCTCCGGCGATTCTATCTCGATTCGTTCGTCTAATGAGATAAAAAAAAAAAAGAGAGAAAAAATATCGCATTAAAAATATATTCAAATAATCGTAAATCAACGCATTTTGATAGTACTTCGTAAGATAATATCAGATAATAAATTTTTACTTCAATATATATATAATATTATTTCAGCCATATGCTTGTACTAATTCATCACAAACAATTAATAACGAATAACACGTATATATATATATACGAATATATTAGTTTTAACTTACACTTTGTGTAAACATTACCACCACCATCAACACCCTGGCTGTTTTGTTGCTGCTGCTCTCAATTATACTCCGAAGTTTTTATTCGATCTGAAATAAAAATTCTCCTTGTTAAAAAAAGAACTGTCAAAATTATTATTCACAATTAAATCGTTCAATGAAAAATCAATATATCAGAATACTTTCGATCACCATTGTTTGTAAATGTAAGACAGGGATAACTTAATTAATCATCATGCGATAAGATATATATATATATAAATTTATATAGAATATAATATATATATATAGTATATAATTTATATAGAATATATATTATATATATATAAATTTATATAGAAACGCGGTATATAAAGCTATATCGAAATACTATACTTAATTTATTACTTACACAAATGCCGTTGTGACTTCCATAAGGTTTTGTAAACAACGCCGATCCATATTTCACGTCTTAATGTCAATTCGACGGTAACTTATATTCGATCGTTCAACCATTATCCAAATTATTAGCTGCGAATGAGAAACATTTACATTTAAACGTACCGCATCTTTCTAACGGATGCACTAGTATGCAGTTTCTTTTATACAAAATTCAGTTCCAATACGTTCTCTTCATAAAAAAAACTCCGATTGACTGGGGCGTAAAGAATCAATATCATCATGCAAAATATATAATAGTTTCTAGATCGTTGCAAATTTTATATATTTATTTATTTATTTATGGAATATATAACACAATATTTACCCAACTGTTTCCCAGCGCGGCGTGAACTTGCAATTTTCAGGAAATGCATTCCCGTTGTAATTTATTATCAGAGATATTAACCTACAAATGAAATATACACATAAATTTGTAACTATAATAATTGATGCGAACGAAATAGAAAATATTGTTTTTTTTTTTTTTTCTTAATATCAGTAATAACTACTCTGTCATGGTACTCAGACTGGGGCAGTAAATATTCATCATTTTTTTTCTTTTTTTTTTTTTTTTCTTTTTTTTTCTCATACAATTAACTCGAGATGATAGAAACGTGCGTGCATGTATATATCTAATATATATATATATATATATATATATATATATATATATATATATATATCTCAAAAATGTTGAAACGCAGTTGCACTTGAAATGGGATTAATGAAGGTAAAGAAATAAAATAAAAAAAAAAAAATAAAAAAAAAAGAAAGAAAGAAAGAAAGGAGAAGAAGAAAGAGAAAGAAATTAAAAAGAAACCAAACAAACTAATACTCACTACAATCTTAACGTGGATAAGAACAAATTTTTGCAGTGAACACGTTATCCGGCATGGATGCTAGCCACGAAGCTGAAGCTTTACTTAATCGCCGTTACAAGGTGCGAAGAAGAAGAAGAAGAAGAAGAAGAAGAGGAACAAGAACAAAGAGGAAGAGAAGAAGAATAAGTAGAAGAAGGAGGAGGAAACACGTTTCGGCTTATATGCGGTTGCTGCTAGAACGAAACGGAAAAAAAAACTAATTCGCAAAAAAAATCAATCCTATTCTTGCGCTGAAACATTGATAATAAATAAGTGATGGTCAGCGGCATATGAAAGATCATAATCAAGAATTAATCATACGAACGAGACTAAATGTGTCCTCATCATCATCATCATCATCGTCGTCGTCATCATTATCATCATCATCGAAATAAAATTCGTTATTTATCGTTCACATAAATATTACTTTTAAGCGTTGCGAGATTGAAAAGAAAAATAAAAAATATATCAACGAATTGAACGTAACAAAGCTATTTCGTAAGAACGTAATATTTGATGAACGATGCGTCAAATAATACACGTGGATGAAGCTAGATTCCTTTTAAAATGTCGGATCGTGTGAGATAGAGAAATGCTTTCTTACCAATAATTGAACGGCGAAAACGAAACGTGCTGACCTTCGTGGATTCCTCTCGTAGGTCACGTCTAGTCCGGTGGCCAGCCAAAAACGAAATGAATGAGAATGGAACGGACCAAAGAGGAACGTCGAATTAACCGGAAGTATCGTTTCCCTCTCATCCCCACTACTGCCACGTTGCCACGCTCTCATTGGCCAACTCATCTTGACTTCAATTTACAATCGAACACGATTACGACGCGAATATATATTTCACGTTTTTATTTTGTTTTATTTATTTTTTTCTATTTATTATTATCATTATTATTATTATATTATTTCTTTCGACGCCGAAATCAAACGTATTATATCGCGTGATACTCGTTTCAATTATTTCCATAGCGTTCTAAATTAAGATAAATGCTCGTACGTTCGTCGGCATAGATGGCAGTACTGTTCCGTTTGATATTATTTTATTTTATTCTTTTTCTATTTATTATTATTATTATTATTATTATTATTATTATTATTATTATTATTATTATTATTATTATTATTATTATTATTATTATTATTATTATTATTATTATGAAATAAAATACAAACGATAGAATTTGTTATTCTATTATTTATTATCTTTTACAAGTTCGTAGAATTAACAAATTACTTTACGGTATATCTAGTTTTGTTTAGTTATTTTTATATAATCCCTAGAATTAGAAAACTATAGTGTAGAGTGGTAACATTGATTTCATGTTTATATACGCACGCACAAATATATATATATATATATGCATTTATGTATGAATTTTAAGAGGCGATGATCCAAATCTAAATTCTTTTTATAACCTCCAAGGATCC
Organism: Dolichovespula sylvestris; assembly: GCA_918808275.2. Classification (NCBI taxonomy): domain Eukaryota; kingdom Metazoa; phylum Arthropoda; class Insecta; order Hymenoptera; family Vespidae; genus Dolichovespula; species Dolichovespula sylvestris. The sequence continues at coordinate 9,982,891 of OU964964.1, forward strand.
ATACATACAAATATTTATTATAAAGTAAATTATTTTATTCTCTGATTAATGAAATGAGGTTGGCATTCCAAAGATTTTTCAATTCCAAAATACTTCACAATTCAAGGTCGGTAATAAGTTGAAATAATTAAAGGGAGAATGGAATATGAAAAAATAAATAAATAAATAAATAAATAAATGTATATTATTTTTTAATGACATGTAATTACAAACGATGAATAAGATAAAGTGGAAATACTTTGTGCAATATGTAATCTTGAAAATGTTTTCTCCTTATTTTTTTTTCATAGAAGTTTACACGTTTCGCAATGTTCAAGAGGACACTCTTACGACGGGCCAGGAAAAACGACAGTATCCATACTCAATAAAAATGATACCTCTTTACTCTTAATAGCCGGATATAATAAAGTACGTCAATTAATTTTCAATTATTACATCTTACATGTGGCATAAAAGATGCTCTTTAGTTTTTTTTTTCTTTCTAATAGACAGGATTCACCTTAACCAATGGTATCAAGATGATCGGGCCGATGATTTTATTTCCCAAATCTTTGTTATTTTGGAACGTCACATCTGCGAAGGATATAAACAAAGATTCCTTGATATTATTTAATATCTTAGAACCAAAATTAGATTTATTAATAATTGGATTGGAAAGAGATTATGACCACAAATTTGTTGCCAATCTTAAAGGAATCGTAAAGGATTTGGGTATCAACAGCGAGATTTTGCAGGTGAATCAGGCTTGTAGCGTATTCAATTTCACGAACTTGGAAAAAAGGTACATCGCCGCAGCTTTGATCCCACCTAAGACGAATCCTGTATTTTCTTCGTTGATTCTACAAGATATCAATAAAAAGGACAAATTGAAACAATTGGAAAGCGATTAAGTATAGTAATGTTATAATTCGTCGTTGATATTAATTTAGAGTTGTTAAGTGAAGCAAAGGAGTACGAGCGTACAGTGCGAGTTAGCGAGTTTGGTCGTGAGATCTTTTTCTTCCTTTTTTTTTTATTATGAACGATGTGTGCGTGGAGCGACGTTACATAGAAAAGAAAAAAAAAAAAAAAAGAAAAGAAAGAAAAAGAAAATAAAAAACGATTGTCCCTGTAAGATCAAAAAGAGAGGAGGAAACTTGAACGAAACGTGGAAAATATGTCATTGTAACGTTGTTTGAAAAAGAAGAAAAGAAAAAAATGTAAAATGAAAGTACGTAGGAGACGAAACAGTAAATTAAAATGCTTGCAAACAGAAAATATGATCGAGTGATTAGTCATAACAACAACAACAACAACTATAATGATAATAATAGTAATAATAATAATAATAATAATAATAATAATAATAATAATAATAATAATAATAATAATAAGAATAATAATAATAATGCGAAATGTAGATGCTTTACGAAGTATTGCGTTATCATTACGTAAAGTATAGAACGAAGTTCTCAGCGATTTAAAAATTTCCGCCCGATATGAGTTAGTACCAGGAAGATCATTGCAGATGGCGTTGGGAATGGGCGATAGAAGAATTGCGATAGGGGAAGGGAGTCGATTCTATGCGTCTCGATAGATTTCATGAACGTAGAAAGGAGATATGGCTGTCAACGCGGAATTTGGCGAACCTTAAAAGTCGAGGAGGCGTCGCACTTATACGAAAACTCGGAATGCCAGTCGTGGTCGTTCCGGTAATGTCATAAACTTTCGTCAGATCACGAAAAGGTACATATTGATAGAGATTGATAGAGATTGATAGAGATTGATAGAGAGAGAGAGAGAGAGAGAGACAAAGAGAGAGAGAGAGAAAGACATATATATATATATACAAAAAAAAAAAGAAAAGAAAAAAAAAAGGTAATTCGAGCGTTCGAGAAACGCATAAAACACGTTTTATTAATACGAATTTTTGTATTCGACATGGTAGAATTAACATTTTTGCTACGTAATAATAATAACAACGACTACGACAACAACAACAACAACAACAATAATAATAATAATAATAATAATAATAATAATAATTTAAAAAAAGTGTGTTTGGTAGGTGAATGTGAACGAGCGTTCATGAGATATCGATTATAAAATCTCGATTACTTTCGTATTTCTCGGTGGATCGACGAGATGGGTAAGGGAAGAAAACTGAAAAGAAAGGGAGACAAAAAAGGGGTGGAAATAAAGGTCGTAGGAGAGAGAGGAAACGATTCCAATTTTTTTTTTTTTATTACGGAATTGAATGGGTGGTGGGGGAGAGAGGGAAGAAATATTAGGACGGATATCCTTTCTCGAAGGAGTCTGTTCGAGATTTGTCGAGACGACGATGACGTCACTCTTTCTCTTCCTCTTTTCACTTCCATCTCTCTCTCTCTCTCTCTCTCTCTCTCTCTCTCTCTCTCTCTCTCTCTCTCTCTCTCTCTCTCTCTCTCTCTCTCTCTCTCTCTCTCTCTCTCTCTCTCTCTCGCACTCTCTGTCTCTGTCTGGTTTGTGACAGGGAACAGGCGACGTCGTGACGCGTCGCCGCGTCTCGAGTGCTTTTAGGGGTTTTATTTATATTTATATATACATATATACATATATACATATATATACATATATACATATATATATACATATATACATATATATATACACATATAAATATATATATATATATATATATAAAAGAGAGAATTCCGTAACGTATCGTAGGAGGGGAACGTTTTCGTACTGGCGATATTTGAACGGTATAAAGAGAGATAAATAAATAAATAAATAAATAGAGAAATAAAGAGATAAAGGAAGAAAGGAAGGAGAAATAAAGAGTGAGAGAGAGAGAGAGAGAGAAACGTACATACATCGCGACATACATACGTACATATATACGAACGTACGAACTAACCAACCAACCAACTAACGAACGAACGAACGGACGAACGGACGGAGCTGACGAAACGAAAGAAAAATAAAATAAAATATAAGAAAAGAAAAGAAAAGAAAAGAAAAAGGAAATAAAGAGGGAAAAGAGGAAAATGGAAGTCGCGTTCTCGGGCCGTAAATATATTTGAAGTATAAAAACGTTCTAGCGTGGCGAGGCGTCGTCGATCGAAAAAGATTTTCTTCTTCTGGTTAGAACGGACGTTCACGACGTTCCCACTAGATCCGTGAGTATTTTCATTGTATCTCTGCTCGTCGCGTTGCGTGGGAGGAGGGAGTTTCTTCTTTTTTTTTTTTTTTTTTCCTTCTTCCTCTTTTAAATTATTTTTGGCAGAGGATAAAGAAAAGATTAAAAAAAGAAACGAACGGAAGGAAGGAAGGAAGGAAGGAAAAGAACTATTCATCAAATGGTGCATCTCTATCGTTCGTGTTCTATTACGTTCTCGTAGTGTGTGTGTGTGTGCGCGTGTACGTGTTGTGTTGTGTGTTCCGTGTGTGTATCGTTGGACTCGGGGCGACACCGATTACGATTAAAAGAGTAAGAGAGATAGAGAGAGAGAGAGAGAGAGAGAGAGAGAGAGAGAGAAAGAGAAATAGAGTGTCCTCTTATTTTCTATTGAAATTCCAAAGGATTATAGTCTCAGCCACACGTTAAAGATCATCGATTATCAAACCTAACCCCATACGTACGTACGTTCGTCACGAAGGACGTTCAATGAAAAGGGACGAGAAACAAGAAGGGGAACCTGTGCGTTTCGAATTGATACGTTAGAGGAAAAAGAAAAAGAGAGAGAAAAAAGAAAGGAAAATATCATTCCGCGAATTAATTGTGTATGTGTTTAGACGCATATATATATATATATTTATATATAAATGTGTGTGTGTGTGTGTTCGTGCGTCGTTTCACTGAAAAAACGACATAACCTATACATCATCGTCTTCGTCCGCTATATCTTATTTTTTTTTTCCTTGCAATTTTCACGTTATACCTTTTTTCTTTTCTTTTAAAGATTCGTGCGCGCACGCGTGCTCGTGTTGTTTTTAATTATAACGTACAGGATATATATATATATATATATATATATATATATATATATTATTCGAAATTTTCTATGGAAAAAAAAAAGAATTCTCCTTCGTTTAGTCGGACGATTTCACATTTTACAATAGTAATTTTTTATTCTCTCTCTCTCTCTCTCTCTCTCTCTCTCTCTCTCTCTCTCTCTCTCTCTCTCTCCATCTTCTCTCTATATTTCTCTCTAAGGTGATACGCATTTCGTGTTTCGATTAATAATAGGTTTTAGTAGAGGTAATAGAGAAGTTGGTTAGGCACATATCATAAGTGATAGAGAGGTTAAAAGATCGATTACATTCTCTCTCTCTCTCTCTCTCTCTCTCTCCCTCTCTCCCTCTCTCTTTCTTTCTTTCTTTCTTTCTTTCTCTATATATGCGAACTCACGATACGACTGCGTGATAGAAATGATATGGAAACGCGATATTAAAGGTTTTGCATTCGATTTACCCTCGTAATCTCTTTTATATCTCTCCCTCTCTCTCTTTCTCATTCTCTCTCTCTCTCTTTCTCTCTTTCTATCTCTCTCTACGTTGGACGTTCGAATACCAGTCGTGGATTCACGATAGGTTTTATAGGTTAACTCTTCTCACCAACTACGGTTACGTTTTCATTCAAACGACAAAAAGGTTAACTTGTCGATTTATAATAATAATAATAATAATAATAATAATAATGGTATTAATAATATTGTGTAAATTTAAATGTCGATTGAAAATTTTCTTATTCGTATCTACATAAATTATTATCGTTATAATAATAATAATAATTATTATTACAATGTAGACTCGAGTGAAGTGTTGTATCAAGTGTTGTAATGTGAATACGTTTTATAGGTTATCTTTTCAACGGTACAATGTTAAAAAAAAGAAAAAAAAAAAAAATTGATAAAGTTGGGAACAAAACGATCGTGTAGTCGAATGAGAAGGTTTTACGTAATTAAAAGGAAAGAGAAAAGAAGGACAAAAAAGAAAGAAAGAGAAAAATGATGCATAATTTTCGAGTTGTTGAAAGTTATGAAACGTATGAAAAAAAGTTTGTTACGACGTCGCGACATTCGACTGGGTGGTCGGCGAGAGGGAGGGGAAGGAGGAGGAGGATACGTCGTTTTGTAGGTTATCCTTCCTCGAATGGTACAAAAAAAAAAGTTTTAAGAACGGATAAGCAAACTTTGAAAAATACAATTGAAAAATTAATGGACAACTTGCCCGTCGAAGGATGGATAATCTCTTTGGAAAAAAAAAAGTTTACATTGTAATATTTGTTTCTTTTTTTTTTTATAGGTTATCTTTTCTTTTTTCTTTTTTTTTTTTAAACTTAAAAGAACGTTGACGCAAAAGGTTTTTAACGAGAAACGTTTTGTTAAATCGAATAATTAAAGAGAATTAATTTCTATACGGAAGTACGAAAATTTTTGGAAGAGACTGTAGCGTTACGATAATCTCTTGGTATATAAAGTCAAAGTCGTTGTTGAGAATAGATAAATAGCTAGACAGATATATATATATATATATATATATACATACGGTACGTATGTACGTACGTACGTACGTACATACCGGTGTGTCGCATTGCCACGTGCACAACGTGCCGATTGGACGATGAGAATGTAAATATCAGTTGGTGCTGAGTTAACCGGTCGAACGGACACGTTTCGTTTTAGAATCATTTCGTCTTTCTATACGATAAACTTTACCAGATAGGATTAGAGTACATAGAAAAATTAATTTGTTCGTACTCCTTCAACTATTCTTGTGTACGTGTATGTATATGTATATATGTACTATGTATTAGCGTGTATATACATATATATATATATTAGTCTATAACATTGGTACATAGAAAAATAATTAATTGGATTTTCTTGTTGGAACTTTTGTGCGTGTGTGCGTGCGTGTGTACGCATGTGTTCACTTGTGTGGGTGTGTGTGTGTGTCGCGTACATCCGTAACTTGGATCGATACCGTAAATCGTGCATATTACGAGAATGCGGATGAACCTTAAATTCGTTGATTCGTTTGAAACGAAATAGAAAAAAAAAAAAAAGACAGAAAAAAAATTATTTATTTCAACTCATCCTTCATTCTCGCTCTTAAATTTCGTCTCTTCGTTAATTTTAGGGATCTTCCTCGTAATCGGTACATTTTTGTCATTGTTCCGTCCTTAAATTTTTTGTCGAAGAATGGCGGCGTCGGTGATGGAACGTACGGTGGAGAGGAGGTGGAGGAGGAGGAGGAGGAGGAGGAGCAGGAGGATGGTCTTAGGAAATTGATTACGTAATCCCAATTATAATCCGCCATCTTACATAATAGTATTACTCTACTCGAAGCCGCCATTGATTCCCTCTCTCCTTCCCTCCCTCCCCTATCCCGCTCCCCGCTCCATCACCCTCTAATTCCTCTTTTTATTCTTTTAATCCCATATTCTAATTGCGTTAACTTTGAACTCGTTTAGTAGTTGAGACACAGTGTAGCAGCGTATCTGAAACGCGTTAGAGATTAACTTGTTAGAAAATTTACAGAAATATATATATATATATATATATATATATATATATATATATATATATATATATTAGGTTGTCAAGGATGAAATTTGTAGAAGAAGTTAACACTTGGAAATATTATTAACGACAAATTTCACCCTTGACGACTCAATACGTATATGCATGAAATTATATGAAATTAATTTGGAACGAATTAGAGATGATAGATAAAAAAAAAAAAAAAAAAAAAGAGAAAGAAATAATAGGGGTGGATGAGGGGGAGTTTACAACACGAATATATCATTCGGGATACGGTTAAAAATTTCGGTAAAATTTGTTGTTGCTCGACTATAATTATCTTTAATATACACGGTATGGGGTTCAACGTTGGACGATTGTAGTCATTTTTGGTATACAATATATATATATATATATATATATATATATATATATATATAGGGTCGTTCGAAAAATTCGTGCCGATAATATTTTAATATTAATAATAATAATAATAATAATTTAATAAATGTATACTAAAATTTAAAATCATCCGCGTTTTAAAATTGGCACGCGAATTTTTCCGGACGACCCAATATATTATACATAAGGAATATTGAAAGGAATCGGATCACTTTGATATACGGTATACGGTTCAATGTTGAATGACCGGTAGTCGAATTTGGTATATACGGTACACGTACGATTCGATATTGGGGACGATCATGGTTGTTGTGTCGTCATTAGCGAGGGAGGAGTTATGGTTTGATTTACCAAAAAAAATGTAGAATGAATTATCATTCGATGGTGTTGTGGATGATCGTGATTCATATATTGTATTATACGGTATACGTACGATTCGATATCGGGTAGGATCATGGTTGTTGTGGTCGTTAGCGAGGGTTAAGTTGTCGTTTGATTTCTCAAAAAATGTATTATCATTTGATCGTGTTGTGGATGATCGTGATTCACATATGGTAATATACGGTATACGTACGATTCCATATGGGGGACGATCATGGTTGTTGTTGTGTCGTCGTTAGCGAGAGAGGAGTTATGGTTTGGTTTAACGAAAACCCACTTACCCTTTCCCCCTCCAAAAAGAAAAACAACAACAACAACAACAAACAATGTATCATTTTTGTTTTCAATCGTAGAGAGCGAAGAAGGAAGGAAAGGAAGAGGAAGAAAAGAAAGAAAAGATAGCAAAGTGCAATGTCGTATCATCGCGGAGGTCAATCGGGCTCGGTGGCGGTGTCCTACAGTACCAGCCCAATGGCACCGCATTCACCTAGCAGGAGATATTCGAGTGGCTCGACGTCCTCGAGTACAACAACGTCCGGTGTCGGAGGTGGTGGTGTTGGTGGCGGTGGTGGTGGTGGCGGTGGTGGTGGTGGTGGTGGTGGCGGTGGTGGTGGAAGTGGCGGTAGTGGTGTTGTTGGTGTTGGTCTTGGAGGTACCGGTAGCAGCAGTGGAGTAACCGGTAGTGGAGGAGGGAGCAGTGGTTCAACGTCCAAATACAATTACACCTCGAGAGGTACACCGTCCTCGCTACGAGACCGTTCGAGCATTTATCCGTCGTCGTCCCCGTCATCGACTATTCCCAGTCTTCGTTCCAGCTACGTTTCCGATTGCAGAAGATCGTATTGCCAAACTGGAAGGTAAGAAGCGGCCAGAGCCCAGATTACAGAGTACAGAGCCAGAACCGGAACTAAGCCGGAGCCAATCGAACGTCCATTTTGCGTTCTCCGATATGGCGCCGAGTCAATATCAAGAAATAGTTGGGATCCGGTCCAACCAAGTCCCCACCCCCTCCCCGTGTCACACTTTTCTATTTATTTACTTGATTTCATTTTTTATTTATTTTTATATTTTTTTTTCTTCTTCCTGTTTCGATTTATTTTCTTTTTTTTCTTTTTTATTATATGTACGCGTTGTTTCGTTAAGGATCGCGCGTATTAGTTTAGCAAGTCATTGTGCGATCGGAAGTCATCGTTCGTTTCTTAGCGTAATTCAAACGAAGTCGTAATCGTCGTCGATGTGGTCGATAATAATGTCGAATGAATTGTTGGTACGCGTTGATAACGGGAAGAGGAGGAGGAGGAGGAGGAGGAGGAGGAGGAGGGAAAGATCCTATTAATTAAGTCGGTTAGACGGAGGAGAACATTGTACGGTATTAACGATGTTGTGAAAGAGTGTTTGTCGGTCGGAACGATTCTTATCGATAATTTTACTTCTCTCACGGTTTTTTTTTCTTTTCTTTTTTGTTTTTTTCTTCTTCTTCCCGCGTATTTTGTCGCGGGAATTAATTGGCGGAGGAAGAGGTTAGGCAAAATTTAGTACTGGTGGCGGTGGAGCGATAGGAGGATAGGAGAGGAGAGGGCCAGGCTTATGCAAGGGAAAAAAGTTAAAAAAAAGAAAAAAAAAAAGAAAATAAATAAATTAAAAAAAAAAAATAACGAAACGCTTGCGAAACGACGTTAAAAATCGTTTCTAATCGATCGGCCCGCAGTTACTACTCATCGGCTACGACCAGCAGCCTCCGCAGGAGTTACTTGTCGGAGTACAGCCGTCCTCAGTGCTCACCCTCAAGGTGAGCCCTTTGCACGTGGCGGCGTCAATGAGGCAGCATTCACCCCACCTACCCGCTTAAAAATCATTTTAACATTTTATTTTATATATATATATATATATATATATATATATTTTTTTTTTTCGTACCACATCTAACACGCACACATGAAATAACATATATATCGTTCATGGCGAGGACCTCCACGTTTCTTTTTTCTTTTTCTTCCTTTAAATTTTATTTCATTTTATTTGCATTTTTATTTCATCTTACTTTGTCGTTAATCTTTATTCGAAAAACGTTGAGAGAACTCGTACCTAGAACGAACATAACTTAACCATCGATTAGACTCGATCGAGACCTTGAAATTCCGATCGAATCACAATGGTCGCGATCGTAGCACGCGCTTGTTGCACCATTTTGCTTTGGAAATTCGTACGTTCGAGGTAAAAAAAAAAAAGAAACAAAAAAAGGAGAGAACGCCTACGGCTTGTAGAGGAAAAAAAAAAGGTAAAAATGCATGAGACCTTGTTTCATCACTTCTTTTTTCTTTTCTTCTCTTTTTTTTTTTCTAAGCTACGAGTTTTGTGTGACTACATTTTTTTTCTTTTTTTTTTCCCCTTAACAGTATGTCATTTAAATAATTCACATTGAACGTATACATACACGCATAGACGAATGTGTAAGAGAGTTTAGAGAGCGTGTGTGCGTATAGTTTGGTATATGCTATCTTTTTGTTGATATTTACGAATATATATATTATACGTATGTATACGCGTATGTAAATATATATATAAACGTTATGCATTAAAGCAATCGTTGGCCAGAGGCCACGAGCGAATAATAAAGCTTAGGACGCTCAAGTTATCGTAATATTAAGATCGTACAAATATTACAGGTCTTCGTACGGGGGCGATACAAGTGGCATAGGTGGAAGCGTCTGTGGTAATCTGGCAAACGGGATCAGTAGCATCGGTTCCAGCGGGCGATACGTGTCGTCAGCGTCATCTTCCTACCTGTCATCTTCTACCGCCTCAGCGTCAGCCTCATCGTCGAGGGATCGTACCTTGGACTCATCATCGCCGTCGTCGTCGTCGTCGTCGTCGTCGTTACGCCGAGACGTCGTTAACTCGGACATAATCGGGAGGTGTACGCAATTGGTTTACGTACCCAGTGTCGTACGTCATTCGTCTCAGAGCGGCTCACATCATCGTTGGAAGCAGCAGCAGCAACATTCGAAGGGAACGACTACTGCAACAACCACCACCACCATCGCAACAGGAGGAACAGTTGGCTCGTCCTTGAACGAATTGATAGGAGGAGTGGAACGCGAAGGAAAACGAACTGCTGGAAGTGTACGTCTCGAATCATCGTTATCCTCGTCGTCGTCGTCGTCGTCGTCGTCATCGTCGTCGTCGTCGTCGTCGTCGTCGTCGTCGTCGTCGTCGTCGTCGTCGTCGTTGTTGTCGCCGTCGTCCGGCGCCTTAGCCACCTCCATCACAGGTGGTGGACTTTGGTCGAGGTCTAAGGGGAGGTCACCAGTTATCACCACCGGCAGCAGCACGGTGCTCAACACCGGTACGGGCCATGTACGTGGCGCCCACAGCGCAACGTCGGCCGTCGAGGTAACGATCGCCGGTCATCGGACGGACGAGGACGAGGACGTGGACAAGGACGAGGACGATAACGACAAGGACGAAGACGACTACGTGGACGATGTCAACGACGATAACGATTACGTGAACGACGAGGACGAGGACGAAACTAACGAGCGTGACAATGACAACGACAATGACAATGACAACGACAACGACGAGGACGACGACGAGGACGAGGACGTTGACGCGGCCATTGGCCCAGCTAAAGTTAACGACGACGTAGACGATGACGACGATGACGACGACGAGAACGATGACGATCGACGGAACGACGATAAAAACAATAACGCCAACGACAATCTCGGCGGGAACGTCAACAGGAATAATACTAGCAAGAATTCGGGCTCGAACGAGGAGGACGGATACGTCTACGAGAAGCTAGATTATAACGGCGATCCGCGGCGCGACGATGACGACGTGGATAACAATCGTATTAACCGTCATCGCCATCACCATCATTATCATCATCATCATCATCATCATCATCATCATCATCACCACCACCACCAGCACCAACACCAGCACCAGCACCAACGCGCACGTCGTTCGGCCGGCAACAAACAACAACAACAACTACAACAACAACAACAACAACAACAACAAGAACAACAACAACAACAACAACAACGTATCACCATTTCATCACCGACCGCCGAACGTAATAACGTCGCGGCGACCATAACCGCCGCCATTGTTGCCACCGTTAGACCGCGCAACGAGGGTAATGGTGGTTCTGGTGGTACTGGTGGTATCGGTGATGGTGATGGTGGTGATGGTGGTGCTGTTGGTGCTGGCGGCGGTGGTTTGATCCCTGTTAATCTTGACCTGCTAACTAATCATGCTAATACTAATCCAAATAATACCACCGAGCGTTTGATCGATAACGACGAGCAGAGTAATAGTCAACGAGGCAATTCCTCGATCCTCCAGTCGGACGGGTTTGAGATCGACGATAACGAGGTAATACGAAGATGCGGCGGTGTTGTCATCGACGAGGAGCGAGAGGAGGAGGAGGAGCAGGAGGAGGAGGAGGAGGTGACGACGGGTGCGACGATCGAGCCGATCGACAGTTATCGTCTTCGGAGGAGAAGGAATGCGGGCGGGGGAGGTATGCCACTTCCTCTTCGACCTGGGAATCGCAACGTCGAAATATCTGACGACGAGGACGAGGACGAGGACGAGGACGAGGACGACGGTCGTCTCAGTAACAAAAGCAATTCACCGATCGATCAGTTCGACGTAGTCGAGGATAATGACTTCGAGGTTAGGACACTGTATAACGTACTTCAGAACGGTCTATCGGGAAGGAACAAGACCGATGGCCATTCCGAGGACGATGATCCGTCCTTATTACCACCATCGACGTCGACGCGGCAGGACGGACGTTTCTCCGGGAACGACGGAAGAAACGCGGCGGGTTCATCCGCCTCCGCCTCCGCCTCCGCCGCCTCCTCCTCCTTCGCCGCCGCCTCCTCCTCCTCCTCCTCCGCTGGTGGTGGTGGTGCTGGTGGTGGTGGTGCTGGTGGTGCTGGTGGTGGTGGAGGTGGAGGTGGAGGTGGTGGTGGTGGTGGTGGTAGTGGTGGTGGTCGTACATCATCTTCTTCCCCTGCAACAACGCCTAACGCGAGACGGCAAACTCTCTATCGCGCTGGAAACGAGCAACAGTTCGTGAGTGTCGTTTTGATTAATATCAAAAGCTCTATCTCTCCATCCTCTATATCTACGGTCGCTTCTCTATATATGGATCAGATCTTTTTTTAAGGAGGAAACGTTTATTATAAATCCTCCTTTTTATCATCGGTTGGTATCCGCGTCCCTTTTTAAACCCTATCTCACTATCTCTCTGTTTGTGTGCGTTTTGCTTCTCCTCCTCTTCCGTCCCTATCTATCTAATCTATATAATCTATCTATCTTACTCTTACCGTTAATCGTGTTACGATATTGTATGAAAATAAGAACGAGTACGACGATATAACATATATTTTTTTGTGTGCGTTCTTAAAGGCTCGAACGATAAATCTAATCCATCGCATAAACGAAAATTTGTTATCGTTGGTTATTGTATCAGAGTTACTGTACGAATTTCTTACCACGGATATTACTACCGTCTATCGTTATGTAACGTAATAGTCATCCACGTTGTGTAAGTCGTCCTCTCCCCGACATCACACACGCACCTCGATCTCGTCCGATGTACCGCCGCCACCGTCGCGTTACGTTATGTATTGTTACTATACAACAGCTGGGCTTACACGACTCCTAACGATCAATCGATAATCATTGTCGATGACAATATTTCACTATTTATCTCGTTTAACGTTTTGTTTATGGGGGTGGGGGTGGGGGTGGGAAAAAATAATCGATGAAACGTTTTCATTAGGCTTCTTTTTCGTCTTCAATTAATTCTTATTGTCATTCGGTGTATCTTCTCATATATATATACATATATATATATTTTTTTTATCAAGATTCACTACGTTTTATGTTAAAATTACGAGTGAAAGAGAGAGAGAGAGAGAGAGAGAGAAAGAATATGGTTCGGTGGTGAGAAGAAAGAGGGCGTAGTTCGAAAGGTATATATTCCACTTTGATTACCTCGTTCCAAAGGTTGTTACGAAACTTGCACGCTTTACCACTGGGTCCAAGTAACCAACTAGAGAAACTCTCATCCGCTCCTAACACCGTCGAGCACCTCCGACTTTTATTTATAGATCGGAGCTCCCTCGCTACTCTTCTCCCTCTCTCTCTCTCTCTATGTCTATCTCTATCTCTCCATCTTTCTCTTTTACTCTCTCTCTCTCTCTCTGTCCTTAGAAAAAAAAAAAAGAGTTGCCAAGTAGTAAAGTGCCATCGCGTATCATTCTCAAAGTGTTATTCGCGTTTGTTTAAACGATCGTTTCATTGTCATCATCCACGATCTTGAATATCGATTTGATCGCGATAAAAAAAAAAAAAAAAAAAGAAAGAAAGAAGAAGAGGAAGAGGAATACGATTCGTGGATAGGATTTGTCTTTCCTACCTGTCTTTTTGTTTTGTTTTCTTTTTTTTTTTTTTTTTTTGGGTGACAATTCGAAAAAGTTAGTCGAAAGTAAGACGGTTGAAATTAATTTTTCACGAAGAGAGGGAGTGAGAGTGTGCGTGCGTGCGTGTGTGTGTGTGTGTGTGTGTGAGAGAGAGAGAGAGAGATAAGTAAAGTGCGTCGCTCTTTTAAAAAATGAAGGTCACCACCACCACCACCACCACTACCACCATCATCACCATCACTATTACCATTTGCCTCTCGAGAACTCACGTCGATCGCAACGACACGAAGATAATCTTTAACCCTGTTAATAAAAATCTATATAAATTTGATTCTTCGAATTTGTTCGATAATTCATAATATATATATATATATGTATATCGTATTTTGATAAATTTCATTATCAGATAATACTTATATACATACGTATATATATAGGTGTGTGTGGTGTGTGTGTGTGTGTGTGTGTGTTTTGATATCGCGATTGAAAAAATATATATATATATATTCTTCTTCTTTTTCTTCTTCTTCTTCTTCTTCTTCTTCGAAAGTGTCAATTGATATTCGCGTAAACTGGCTTACGTGGAAATAATCGGTTGGATTTTGTGGTGTGCCTGGACGTTTATAGTACTAGTCTTGGTTTATGCATTTTTATTGGGCATCGTCGAGCCTTTGGCAACACAAAAAAAACGTATATCGACTACTTATACTCGTATGACAACGAATAATAACTTTGGCAACACGATATCTTCAAATTCCATTATATTTCCATTAGAGGTTAATTTTAAGGTAAGAGGATGATACACACACATATATATATATATATATATATATATATATATTTATATATATATATATATATGTATGTATGTAATTTGTTCTTTTAAAATTTTGTGTTTCGTTTTTATGTATTAACAAAAAAAAAAAAAAAAAATAACTGTATTATCTCCCTTCTTCTATTTTTTCTTTTTTCTTTTTTTTCGTTTGCTCCCTTAAACTTACGTCGCACAACTTTGTATTAGAAACGTATTCGTTGTGTTCAAGATTAACAAAAGTAAAGTAAGAAAAAAAAAAAAAAAAACAAAGTGTCAGTATTTGTAAGGAAATACGGCGAATGATTAGAGCACGTTATTATCTAATGCAAGGTTGTCGTAAGTGGATTTTGTGTGAAAGATATATAGCTTCCCCTCCCCTCCCCCTCAACCTCTCTATATATGGACTAATCCATTGTACTTTGTGTGATAATTCTTTTTCGTCATCGCCGTGCAATGTCTTTAAAATATATATATATATATATATATATATATATATTTATATATATAGATCTATTCGCGTTTAAATCGTAATAGGGAGATACATAATGTCGGATGGTGGCGATGATAAGTATAAAAATTGTTCGTTTGAAAAAAAACGTTATTTCGTTTTTCCCTAGGAGGGTAGTCCAACCAATAGACCGGTTCGTAATCCATTCCAAGCTCATCGGGACGAAAGATGTGGCTTAAACGGTTTGCGAAATATCGGAAATACAGTGAGTAGTATAATATATATTTCGATTAACTTTAAATTAAAAATTAATATGAATACAATAATAATAATAATAATAATAATAATAATAATTATTATTATTAATATTATAATAATAATAATCATATTATTATTATATTATATTAATAATAATTAATATTATATATTAATAATAATAATAATTATTATCATCATCATCATCATTTATTAATATTTCTATTTCTTTTTTTTTTTTTTCTTTCTCCCTACCTTTCTTCCCACCCCCCTTCTCTCTCTGCAGTGTTTCATGAACAGCGTGATCCAGTGTCTGAGCAATACCAGACCTTTATTGGAGTACGTTATGAACGAGCATTACTTGGTCGACATAAATACAACGACGTCGAGTATGAAGGGCGCATTGATAAAGGCATTCAGCCAAGTTATACAAGATTTGTGGCAAGCTGACGGTGATCGCGAGGTCAATCCGTCTGCGTTGAAATCACAAATACAAAGATTCACGCCGCGGTTCATGGGTTACAGCCAGCAGGATGCCCAAGAGTTTCTAAGATATTTGTTGGAGGGTTTGCACGAGGACGTCAATAGGGTCACCATTAAACCACAACCGATTCATACGGATATACCCGATATGTATACGTAAGAGACAGAGAGAGAGAGAGAGAGAGAGAGAGAGAGAGAGAGAGAGAGAGAGAGAGAGAGAGAGACAAAAAGCAATTCGTAATATAATACATAGATACATAGGATATGTATGCGAGACGCTGTTCACTTGCCAAATCGTATATAACTAACTCCATAAAGCATAATAACGATAATAATAATAATAATGATAATAATAATAATAATAATAATAATAATAATAATAATAATAATAATAATAATAATAATAATAATAATAAATGTGGAGAAAAGTGGACTACGAAAGAATGTAAAAATCGATTCCTTACGAATTACCCCGGTTTGAAACATTAAATTCGAATAAACGTTTGTACCGAACGTGTAAATGCGACGACGTATTATATAAATGTAGGCGAACGAGATGGGGGGAGGGGGGATGGTATCGTTACCGAAATTAATTATTTTTTAATTCGATTGTCAAAAAAGAGAGAAAAAACAATAAAAAAAATATGTTTGCCATCCGATGGTATTTTAACAATGGAAATTAGATAAATTTATTATGAATGATAAAAAACAAAGGGCGGGAAATTTGAAATTATTCCAAAGGTGGAGTTAATCGATTATGGCTTGCGAACGCGCGCACACACACATGCATGCATATAGATATATTTATATTTGGGTGTATAATAGATAAAAACTCTTATATACATTATATTCTCGCAATTTTAACGACAAATTTTAACGTGATAAATTTGTTCGATACAGGGATAGCGAAAAGGCGGCGGAAAGTTGGAAACGTTATCTCCGAAGCGAGGACAGCATGATAGTTGATTTATTTGTTGGACAATTGAGATCGTCTTTACGTTGTACGTTCTGCGATCACGTGTCGGTAACGTTGGATCCATTCTGGGATTTGAGTTTACCGATTCCGGCCAGAAGTGGGACGGTCAAGTTGGGACAATGTTTGGAACATTTTACGCGCGAGGAGGTACTGGACGGCGACGAGAAACCTACGTGCTCGAAATGTCAGATGAGAAGAAAGTGTACCAAGAGCTTCGGCATACAAAAATTCCCGAAAATTCTTGTCATTCGTATCCTTTTGTTTTCAATCACTCTTTATCCATGCGACGGAGGTGTTGTTGTCGTTTGGATTTTTGAAAAAGAGCTTATTTTTATTTATTTATTTATTTATTTTTTTTTTTTTAATTTTTTTTCTCTCTCTCTCTCTCGGATAATACGGGAAGGAGTGTGGGTGGTGGGACGAACCGAAAGTTCCTCGGGGATAAAGAAAACATCTTCTGGAAGGTGCGATCGATCTTTAACCCTCTCTTCGTTACGACGCTCCGTCCGCTAGGTGGTTCGGA
>OU964964.1:10010109-10020109 GCA_918808275.2 Dolichovespula sylvestris
TTCGACGGTCAGGATGTCATGGCTGGGGATATACGTTCGCATTCGAAACTAACCTAAATCAAACGTCTCTTAAACCTCTTTCGTTTCTCCTTTTATTTCCTCTCGTAATACCATCTCTCTCTCTCTCTCTCTCTCTCTCTCTCTCTCTATTTCTCTCTCTCTCTCTCTCTCTCTTTCTTACAAAAAAATATACACGTGTACTCGAGCCAGCAGCCAATCGTTTAGATTCTAATTTAAATTTATAAAAACGAAATAGAGAGGAGATAAGAGTGAACGCAAGTGATAAGAATGACAGCGAGTAGGAATCTACCAATGGCACGCGTCGCTTTTTATTTTTTATTTTCATTTATTTCTTTCCTTTTCAATTTTTCATTTTTATTTTTTTATTTATTCATCGATCGATCGACCCATCGATCGATCGATCGATCGATCGAACGAAGTCCCATCGACGTGAAAATCGATTATTGCATTCAATATGTCTGACAGTAATAAACACGTAGGTTAGAAATTTTATTAACTTCTAATACGTTGATATATACGTACATATGTACGTACATATATACGTACATATATACGTACATATATACATACATATATACGTACATATATACATACATACATACATACATACATATGTAGGTCCGGTATTCACGTGATAAGAATCGAACGCGAATCGTGTTGAACGCGCGCGCATATACATACATACGTACATACATACATACATATATACATACATACATATATACACACATATATACATACATACATACATACATACAAACGTATGTACATACGTAAATACATATGTTGATTCGAAGAGGATCGAGTAGGAACGAAAGAATTCGCGAAGGAACGACGTTTCGTAGCCGTTAAGTACAGCGTCTCGTTCGAGTTGCGTCGCCCCGATGATGATGATTATGATTATGATTATGATCATGATGATGACGATGATGATGGTGCGGGACCAACTAGCTCGTCCCTGTTCAACAATTTTTCTTTCATTTCCGTTTCTTTATTCTTCTTCTTCTTCTTCTTCTCTCATTCTTTTTATTTTATTTTATTTTATACATCTTTGACAAGTTCGAGCTCGAGCTTGATTTCCGAATTCCATAGAAATTGCGAGACAAAAAAAAAGGAAAGAAAAGAAAAGAGAAGAGATATTTAATTCTCCATTCGATCGTTATTGCGATCGTGTGTATAGGTGTACATATATACATTTATTATATATATATATATATATGTATATATATGTATAATATGGTAAAAGAATTAAAAATTTTTCTTACTTCTATATCTATTTGTAGGCTCGTAAGTTCGAGAATAAGAAAAAAAAAAAAAAAAAAAAAAAAATAGAAAACGAAAAAAGAAAATGACGTTTATTATACGCGGCTTAGGAAAAAGAAAAAATATCTGCTCTAAAAAAAAACAAAATTTCCTTTCTGAAATATTATTATTAGGTAAATTATTTTCTTTTCCTCCCTCTCTCTATCTATCTGTCTCTATCTCTCTATTTCTTATCTACGACAATCTTCTAAATTATCGACCACCCATACTTTCCATTTCTAAATTATTTATATAAATTGGCGATCCTGGAAATATATATGTCTTGTTCTATATATATATATATATATATATATATATATATATCGTCCAGTGGTATCTACTAGTTAAAGTAATCACTTTTCTCTCTCTTCGGTTTTATCATTAGGCATATATGTATACGTACGTCGTTCTTCCGTTTAGAACAGTCGGTACGATAAATTTTCTCAAGAAAAACAATGTCTAAATATAAATGGAAGAAAGGGATATCTTGTACCAATGTGAATAATCTTTCGCTCCAGTCTAACGACTCATTGTTTCCATTTTTTTTTTTTTTAACTCGAAATCCAATTTTTTTTTCTCTCTCTCTCCTTGAAAAAAGAAAACAAGAAAAGAAAAAAAAAAAGGAAACACTCGTAACCTCGAATAGTTTATGAAAGATTAAAAATTGTTTTCTCGATAGTATAAAAAGAAAGAGTACACGATCGAGACCCGATGAAAATTAATCGAAGACGTCTAATATTTTGTAAACTATATATATATATATATATACCTAGGAGAAAAGATAGGTTAGTTTGCCGCGATTACTATAGGTATATAATTGACGTGTTCGTTGTTCGTGCGAGGTCAAAGAAACACGAAGGAGAGTAGTGACCCCGGTTACGCTAGAATAAATCGACCTAGGTGAGTGAGCCTTATGCCAGAATGCCTTTCTAGCCGTAGTAGTATCGTAATTCACCTAAGGTCAGTGCTATAATGTCGTACACGTTATCGCCGAGTAGCCTGCTCGTAAATGAATAATCAATCAAGTTTCCTTTAAGCAGGTATTATTTCGCGACAGTTATTATTTGCATTTCGATAAACGCACGTGCTTTTTTTTATTCTTCTTTTTCCCCTCTTTTCCTTTCCCACCGCGCATTAAAATTGCGCCGGAAAATTAACTCCATCGTATTTTCATTTTATTTCGGACAGTAGAAGATTGATTTACACGATCAAAATTTCGAAATACGTTCGTTCTTCGTCCCCCTTCTTCTTAGTCTTCTTATTAATAAATAAAACTGCATCGGTGAAAGAATTTTTCGAATTAATTATATCGAAGAGAAAAATAATAGGGAAGAAAAGAAAAGATAGGAAAGGAAAGGACAAGGAAAAACAAAGGGAAGCTAATAATGCCCACGATCAATGGATGATACAGTCAAAGGACGGGAAGATAAATAAAGAAAGAGGGGGGAGAGAGAGAGAGAGAGAGAGGAAAGATTCTAACTAGATATTAAACGACCTAGGGTCCCTAGAAGAATTGCACGTAATACGCACGTTCAATTTAAGATGCTTTGAATTTTATTTAGAAAAGACAACGACAAATAACGAATAAAAAATAAAAAAAATTAAGAAATAAAGAAATAGGAAATAACGGAAAAGTAAGAAATAAAAAGAAAAAACAATTTTATATATATATATATATACACACGCACACACACATACATACATACATACATACATACATACATACATACATATATACTATATCTACTTAAAAAGTAAGAACACACGTGGTGGTGTCGTAACGACCCACCCTTCTTTTGCATTCGCACCCTCGAAAAACCGAGAGCAGTATGCTTCTCTGCAAGAGTACCGCCTGACTGCCCCTTCCCCCCAATTCCACCCATTCCACCATTCCCCTTTCCCGTTCTCGTTCTCGTTCCCGTTCCCGTTCCCGTTCCCTATGATGGTTTTTCCTTCTACGGATGCACGGGGCGGAGCCAACGTCGTAGCTGCAACGAAAAGAGAATTTTCTCAGTGGCACGTAGCCCGGCCCAGTCGGTCTCGTATTAGGGTCTTTCCTACATGAATGGCCGTGCCCCATGCTTTTTTCTCTCTCTCTCTCTCTCTCTCTCTCTCTTTTAATGCACGCACGTACGCACCGTACACGCACACGCACACAGAACGTATTATACAATACAACGAGTAACCGGAGTCGTCCGACACTCTTTCAAATTTCCTCCCCCCCTTCATACTTTACCAAGGGAATATATTTTACATTAAATTTTATATTAAATTTAAATATTAAACCTATTTGCTTTTCTTTTCCTTCGTTTTTTTTTCTTTTTTTTTTTTCTTTTTTTCTTTTTTTTCTTTCGCTTAACCGAACGAACGCATACGAACAAATTCGTTGAGAAGACTCTCGAACGATTCCAACTGTGGTGTACGGTTCGACGATCGAAATGTTTATTTATTTTTATGGAATCGATTAAAAGTCTTACGAGGCCTCAATTTCTTGTTCCTTTACTTTTCTTTTCTTTCTTTTTTCTTTTTTTTTTTTTTTTTTTTTTTTTTTTTTAATTTTTATTGTCTCAAATCGTAATAATAGTCCGACAAGCGCGAAAAGTCTCGTCGGACAAAATGGATACCTTTGAAAATTATTTGCTCCGATATTTAATTTCGTATTATTTTCATCCAATGAAATATCTCATCGTGGTTCGTACAAGCATGTTAAACAAATCCCCGTTCGCGTGTTTATTCATTAACGAACTGATAGAAAAGAGAGTGTTTCTTTCGCGTGGTTTGCTTGACCATGCCAATTCGATTTTAAAAAATAAGCTTTATACTTCTCCGTTCATTTCCATAATCTTCTTCTTATAATCTTGTCTTTTTCTCTCTCTTTTCTTTTTTTTTTTCTTTATATTTTTCAAAATGGTTATCGTCAGTTAATTTATATTTATGACATTGTTTTCCAAAAATAATAATTCGTAATTGTTCATTATTCACATTTCGATTAAATTCATTACTAGCTTTTGGTTGGATCAGTTTATATATAGATATATATATATATAAATAATATTTTTTAAAGTGAACAATTATTTTCATGGATTAGTAGTTTTACTCGTGTATACATACATATACATACATACATACATACATACATACATATATACATACATATATACACGCATATATATATAGCTCTCATATATTTGGTTCGTTTCATTGAAAAAATATTTTTAAATAAAAAATATAGATATCCGTTTGATATAAATGTCTTTCTTATCATAATTATAATCATTATTATTATTATTATTATTATTATTATTATTATTATTATTATTATTATTATTATTATTATTATTATTATTATTATTATTATTTAATTTTTGTCTTGTCTCGGACAATTTTATCGTCGTTCATGGCCGTATGTCGTCGTCGTCACTTTGGAATTAGTTTCTCGTTCGCCGCTGCCCGGAGGATCTTTCCGCCATTTTGAATCTTTCCGATCGGCCCCACCATTACTTCTTACGACAAAGCTTTTCCTCTTTGGCCGCACCCCCCCTGGTTCAAAACGGAAAAGAAATTCGTCCAATCCGAGCAGCAGTCATCGAACGACAATTTCGATCCGAGGGAAATAATTTTTTAACTTTTCTCTCTCTCTCTCTCTCTCTCTTTTTTTTTTTCATTTTTACTTTTTTTCCCCTCTTTTTCCTCTTCACTCATCGCCCTCCTTCCCTCCCTCAACACCCTCCCCACCCTTCTTCATTCCCTGCCAATTTTTTTTTTTTTATCAATCGCGGAGGCTCGACGTAATCAAAAAAAAAAAATAAATAAATAAATAAAATAAAATAAAATAAATAAAAATAAAAACGAAAAACTCAACGACGACATTTTCTTTACGTCGGACGATTTTCTCCCATGGCGACCATGAAAATTGTCGTCCCTTCCGTCCGTCGTCATCCATACCCCGATGAGAGTCGAGAAAATTTGTTTCTCCTTGAAAATTTTTGTACTCGCGCGATAAACCTGAGGCCGACGTTTTTTTTTTTCAATCAATCGATCGTCTTGGAAACGAACAAACGACGTTCCCATCGGTTCGTCTTTGAACACTTTTGTCGATTATTCCAAATCGAACCACCCATCCCCTCACCAGCCCGTGAAATAAATCTTTGGGCTTGTTCGGAAGCAAGAAAATTGAAAAGGAAATAAAAATTCGCACGTAGGCGTAACACAATCTTTTGCGTTCGAATTATTATTATTATTATTATTATTATTATAATTATTATTATTATTATTATTAAGAGAGGAAAAGATATTACGAAAGGAAGTGAAAGCTCGTTCGCGATACGTGATCATTATTTATCAGGCAATTCAATGTGTCTCTCCCGTGTCGATTAATTTAAAAATTCGATCGATCGTATCTGGTTTGATATTTACTATTAAAAACATATTAAATGGATATTCTGAAGGATATTTTTTTAATATTTTTTTTTTTTTTTTTAAATACGTCGATATAAATTTTAAAAAGCGCGACAATGATCGATTCGACGAAGAAGTAGCAAAAGAAAAAAACAAATATATATATATGCATGTATGTGTGGATATGATACATTTCTTTTTTCTTTTTTTCATGAACATTTTATTAATATTGTTCTTAACGAGATTAATTATTTATATTTTCATATCATCCTAAATGTGTATATATGTATATATATATATATATATATATATATATATATATATATATTTATTTACAAATAATATCGCGATATCATCGAAATTTCGCTATACAATTGTGTATAATAAATTGAATATTAATCATTTTAAACGTACCCATTAAAAAAATGATTATTATCGATATATACCGCGTGAAACGCTTTCGATTAATTTCTTTAGATATGCCTAACTACTAACGTGATTCAGTTGATAGAAGGAAAAAGAAAAAAAAAAACACCTTAACTGCATTATTCATCGCACTTCGTGAAATACTTCGTATTATTTTCTTTTATATATATATATATATATATATATATATATATATATATATATATATATATATATGAGGATGATTCAGTAGTACCCGCATGAAAAGTAACTTAATCTAGATTATTCATCGGATTTCATATTAATATATCAAGGTAAATATCTAAACGCGCGTGATTCAGCAACATATATAAATAACATTTCTATATGATCACGATCGATATCTATGAGACGATTATTAACAATTAAATATTTCGTAAAATATTTTTCAATGGATACGTACGTAACGTGTTTCGGACGGTGTATTCACAACGAAACAACGTTCAATGCATTCGGGTAGAAATAATTCGAGAGTATAGGTCGATACGGGATCAAGGGTTCATCATAAATATTGACAATATCTCCCTCTCTCTCTCTCTCTCTTTTTCTCTCTCCACGTAAAATATTGACATCGTCGTATTTAGAAATATTTGACTTTATAAAGCCAACAGATTTTTCGTATTAATGCGGATACAATATTGACCGCTCGCGTATATATAAATATTTCATTGGAAATATTGCCTATTTGTTCGAGAACCCGAACAAAGGGTCGTTCGTGAAAAAAAAAAAGAAAAAAAAAGAAAGAAAGATAACCCCCGAACCGAGTAATAGCACCGGTCTGTGTGGAAGAATAAAAGAATAAAAAATAAAATAAATAAATAGATAAATAAACAAGTGGAAAATAAGAAAACATGAACATAATCATAATTAGTGTTCGCGTCGCAATATCGTATTAATTATAAAACGTATACCCCGTCATGCACCTAACTACGCGTTATTGGGTCGATATTTATAACTCGTACAAAAAAAAAAAAAGAAAAAAAAAAGAAAAAAAACGTACAAATAAATTTCACTATATATTTCATCATAATTTCAACTATGTAAATTCTATAGGTATACACGTACATACATACATACATACATACATACAATACATACATACATACACACATACATACAATACATACATATATATATATATATAAATTTCACTATATATTTCATTATAATTTCAACTATGTAAATTCTATAGGTATACACGTACATACATACATACATACATACATACATACATGCATACATACATATATATATATATATATATATATATATATATATATATATATATGCTCGACATGTAGCGGTTTTAGGGAGGAGTATAAAAGAGATGGAGGAGAGATCGAGTCGTGCAAGGAAAAAAAAATTTCTGGATAGTTGGGATGATCCTTGCGAATCTCGGGGCAGCAGCGTCATGCAGAGGGTGCATACCCGTTCTCGATCGCGTGGAGCAAAAGAGAGCTACAGGAGCCTGATTCTCTCTCTCTCTCTCTCTCTCTCTCTTCCTCTTCTTTCCCCCTGTCTCTCTCTCTCTCTCTCCACCTTTTACCTCACTCCAGGGAACGGAGAGACGCTAACGTGTATGAAAGGGTGCGTGTGTATTGGTAAGCAGATAAGCGAGGTTGCTGGAGGCCGTTTCTCGTCGTCTCTGCTCAGTCTAGTCGTTGCAGAGGTGTATTACTTAGTCTCTCTCTCTCTCTCTCTCTCTCTCTCTCTCTCTCTCTGCGTATATATGTACGTGTACGTGTACGTGTACGAGGGTATTTGCATACATACGTAGACAGTACTTGCATACACGTTGCTTGCACGCATGCCTCGTGACTACTAGTGGGAAAGAGGGTGAAGGGTTAGGGTAAGAAAGAAAAAGGAAGAAAAAGAAAGAAAGAAGGAACGAAAGAAAGAGAGAGAGAGAGAGAGAGAGAGAGAGAGAGAGAGAGAGAGAGAGAGAAATATTTTATATTCTTGTTCTTAACAATTGTATCGTCGTGATATTGCGTGGGAAAAGGACAAACGTAATCTCGAAATACGAGAAATGTTTTGCAAAGAAAACTCTTATGGTGCAACGAGAAGAAAATGAAACGTTTACGTTGTACGTATGTATATAAACGCTCACGTACATGTTTGTATGCTCTCTCTCTCTCTCTCTCTCTCTCTCTCTCTCTCTCTCTCTCTCTTTCTCTTTCTCTCTCTGTGAATGTGTCTGCGAATATGTGTGTATTTGTATACACACTCGTATCCGTTTCATATGCTCGATCAGCAAAAATCGGAAATACATACGTTCGTTTCGAATACGCGTAACCTTCTTCCTTTTCTTTATTTATTTATTTTTTTTCTTTTTTTCTCTGTTTTTTTTTTTTTTTTTTCATGGTCACGTTTAAAAGCCTCCTACCTATCTCGGGTAGCATTGCATATGGAGGTCATGGGTACCGATAAGGACGACTGGAAATCTATATCCGTTTCTATAATCGATTGAATATTTCACTTCGGATAAGAGAGAGAGAGAGAGAGAGAGACAAACGAACGGTAAATAGATAAAGAAAATCTTAAGTTGGTAAGGATATATGCTTTAATTATATATTTATCGATCTCAACGATATTAAATTATAACCGATGACTATCAAACGAAAATCTAACGAATGGATAAAGAAAGTAAGAAAAATTTATATATATATAAAAAAAAAAAATAATATTCGATGAAGGGATATAACAGAGACAGAAAGAGAGAGAGAGAGAGAGAGAGAGAGAGAGAGAGGCAGTATAAATTTGTACCTGCATAACGACGTTTGAATCGAACCCAAAATGATCGTTTGAACGAACATAGAAGCGGAGAGGAACGATGGTCCTACGTGAAAAGTAATAATATTTTTGTGTGAGGTAAAACAACGTTATTATAAACGAACGTATGGAATTTACGATACGATATTATGTTTCAAAATAAACGTATTTCAATTTGCGAAACAATAATGTTAATTTATAAATATATATATATATATATATATCCTTTAATAAATAATATATATAATATATATAAAATCCTTTTATATATATATATATATGTATATAATATGTATTCTATATATTCTATAAATATAAATATATTCTATATTTTATATATATATACAGTGTGTGAGAAAGAGAGATAGCGTGGATGTACTCACGCGTGGGTAAACGTGTACGCGCGAAAGAGAAGGAAGAAAGAGAGAGAGAAAAGAGAGAGAGAGAAACAGAGAGAGAGAGAGAGAGAGAGAGAGAGAGAGAGAGAGAGAGAGACTCCCTTGCGCCCGCGGGTCTTCGATGTCAACAGGTTTTATTTTTGCCCCGCGAAAAGGCCAAGGTCCTCTCTTGCCCCTAACGTGCATACTTGGAGCTCTCCTCCTCCTCCTCCTCTCTTCGCCAGCCGGCGATCCCCTCCAACCGAAGCTACTCTCTCTCTCTCTCTCTCTCTCTCTCTCTCTCTCTCTCTCTCTCTCTCTCTCTCTCTCTCTCTCTGTCTCTGTCTTTAGCCCCTCTACGCGTCGGTACACCAACGTCGCAGAAAGAGCGGGGAAACTCTCGAGGGATGTTACTCGAGAAGCTTCTCGATTATTACTACTTCGTATCTTCGCAGAGAAGAAACATCTCTCGACTACTATTGTTACATATTTTTTTTTTCCTTTTTTTTCAACTTCCTTCCTTCCTTTCTTTCTTTCTTTCTTTCTTTATATCTTTTTCATTATTATATCTTTTTTCATCTTCGATATGATCTCTCTCTCTCTCTCTCTCTCTCTCTCTGTATCTGTCTCTATCTATCTCTATCTCTCTTTCCCATCGTTTAACAATATTAATTTTTTTCCCCGTT
>OU964964.1:10035109-10060109 GCA_918808275.2 Dolichovespula sylvestris
CACTGATCGACTAAATTTTTGTGACACTCGAGCTGCAACGTACGTTCACAAAAAGTAATCCTAATTTTTATTACACATACGTATACGCGGAGTACATACGCGCGATGTTATCTCTAATACTTACCATTTGCGCGTCTTGTAACCAAAACGAATAATCGGTTAACTCGACGCCCAATCGTTGTTCCAGAAGATTTCTCAACGTCGATAACGGTTCTCTGATATCCATGTGTTGCATAAGAATTCCGTCATTGCAGTCGTCGCTATTGGTACTACCCTCCAAAGAGAAACTTGGTTCGACCTCCAAATCTGAATTGTCCTGTTGAAATTGTGCCATTATATCGTCATCCTGGGACAATATAGCTTCTGGTTCCATTTTGATACGTTTTATCATTGCATACTCGGAGTCATCGTCCGTATCGAAGCTGTGTCGCAATATACACAGATAAAAATTAATATTGCGCAGAAATCATGTGATAGGGAGGGGAAAAAACAAGAAAGAAAGAAAGAAAGAAAGAAAGAAAGAAATAGTTGATAAAATTTTTCAGGTTATGACAACGCGTGAGTGTCGTTACCAAATCGAACAAAACGAAACAAAAAAAAAACGTAAATGTTTTACCCCTTTTCTGAATTCTTCCGACGAATTCCCAAATCCATGGAGATTCGAATGGTATAAAAAGGGAATTAATCAGAAACACAAATAGTAATATTTACTTTCGAACATAGCCTGTAGAAAGAGGCGTCGTCACGCTCTCGTTAATTTCATACGTCGAGTCATCGAATGAACTTGTAGACAACTGACGTAAAACTAGTAGAGAGTATTATTTCGCTTGGACTTATTTACAAATTTGTTCGTTAAACGTAATTCACTCAAGCGCAATAGAAATAAATATTCGTGGTAAAATTCAATATCGTAAAAACAATGAGACTCCACTCATACGTTCCTGATGTATGTTACCACGAATCGAAAGTAGCGCGCTCAAGCGACAAAGAACCGAACTAACAATGTCGTATCGAAATAAATCAAAGAGAAAAATTACATCGTTCGATATTCGTTTCAATAACGAAATATTTCGTACAAATTATATATATACGTACACAAACACACACGCACACACCCGCGCAGACACATGACATACACTTTCATGTTAATAATATTTATTCAACGTATTTTTACATTGAATATTACAAGTAAGAAATCGATTATTAATCGTCCATTATTTACCTAAACACATATCCATTACTATATTATAAAGTTTTTCACCGAGATATGCAAATTTCTTCGATGCTTCGCAATGTTCCAAAAGATTATTACTAAATTTATCTTCTCCGTAAAAAGCACCCGCCAAGGCACCTGTCATACTACCGATAGTGTCCGTATCTCCGCCTAACGTTATCTGAAAATACATCATGCGCGTAACAAAATAATGATCATACGTAATCTTATACATAATCCTATCTAGAATTAAGTTAGTTAACTTACAGCATATTGTATAGCTCTCCTAAGTGGATTTTCGGTTTCAATGCCTTTGATGGGCCGTTGCGCTCTTAAGAAACAAAATATTGCCGTAGGTACAGAATAAAGAGCCGCTATACCATTACCAAGTTGCCGAATGACTTCTTCGTTCGTAACATTCTCCTCCGAAGCTATTAATTGTTGTAATATATCTAATTTCAGCTTGTAGGGTTGTGGTTCGACTAAGTCTAAACTATAAGGAAGCTTATGACGAAATGTTTGCGAATAACAAATTCTTATTTTGCGTCTCAACTTACCCCTCTTCGTCTTTCTCTATCTCTTTCATCTTATTGATAAGCACATTAATGAAATCTGGGACATTTAATGTATTGCATGGATCTAATTGAAGACATTGTTGAATAGCGATAGCCTGAAAAAAAGAAAGTAAATTCGCAAAATATAAATTTCTAAACTAAATTTATTTCTCAAGATCAAACGTATTACTTGTAAAATGGCGCCGTCTATGCCAACTTTGTGAGTATGAGTAATTTCTGTCGCCTTTCTGGTCCTCTCTATAAGTTTATCGCTATCTTTGTAATAAAATAACGCGATGGGGGCTATGCGCATAGCACCTCCGTTACCCCAAGAACCTTGCCCGTTGAATTGTTCCCTCGCTGGAAGTAAAACGTCTTGAAATTTATTTCCACGCAATTTCTGGAACACCTAAAAGAGATTATTTTTATTGCTATTATATTATATACGACGACGATATACATACATATACATACACACACACATATATATATATATTTTTTGTTTTATTAAATCACTTCGATTAGCCAATACATTCAAAGTCTTTTCATACTAACGGTTACAACACCGGCCCCATAACCACGATTCGGTTCCTGATAATAGCTTTTCACAAACCTTTTTGCCAAATCAACGAGGTCTAAGTCGCCTTTTTCAATTAAAGATTCAGCCACGCTTTTTGTCATTGCTGAATCATCTGTAAACTGCATGACTGGTGCTGGACGGAGTAAAAAGAAAAAAGAAAAAAATAAAAAAGTACAAAGAAATAGGAGCGTCGATTAAAAACATTTCAACAGGATTAAAAAACATATTGTCGCATTTCGAGATATAATCTAACCTTTAAACATCGGCCCCTCTAATTTGTCAAAAGATTTTTGTAATACGTTCATCATGCCGATCGATAATAATTCCTCATTTTCGTAAGGACTGCCAAGACAATCGCCCATCAAAACGCCCAACATCGAACCACGAAATTTACTTTTCAACAATTGCAAATCCATTTTTCTTTTATATATATATTCTTTTTCTTTATTTTTATTTTCTCTCTTTCTATATATATATTTTTTTTTTTTTTTTTTTTTTTTGATAGAATAAACGAGACCTCCCGCCGTGACGTCTTACGAACAGAAACGTGTAGATACGACTAAATGCAACTCGTACCGGGTCTTTCATGAAACCGGTGCGATATAAACGTTCGAATTATTATGAGATAGCTTATGGTAATACAATAGAGTCACTTCTTTTTTTATTTTTTCTTTTATATGTGCAATTAATCTTCATTCATTCGTACACACATAGGTCATCTCTCTGTTGCATTATATCGCGTAGGATAAAAATGTAGTTAGTCGATGATGATGACAGTAGTATGATGTCAGTAGTATATCTATGTACATGTATTTCAAAGAAATTTATTATTGGAAAGCTTTGAAAAAAAAAAAAAAAAGAAAAGAAAAAAACCAACAGCATTTCGTAACACAATGGAAAAATTCTAAGATAATAAAACCCTTTGATTTTTCGTTTCCCTGGCCTAGGAAAAATATATTGTCTTGTTACGTCGAACGTAGCATGTAACATATTATGCCATAGGATTCATAATTTTCGATCAAAAAAAAAAAAAAAAAAGAAAAAAAGAGAGAAAAAAATATATATATATATAAAAATTTTTATAATTTAAAATAATATTTATCGGTGGTGGGTTTAGAAAGAGAGGTTCGCATGTGAGATAACAGTTTCAATGATGATCGATTCGATTCGATTAGCCGACATAGGAAACCGTAATATTTTCAATCACCTACTGTCTCTATAGTATAAATTACGAAGATAATAAAACTTAACAAAGGTGAACGCCGATTGGCTGATAAAAAGGTACGCGTTCGGTATAGCGCGCGCGAGACAAGCGGCAACATCGGAAGGCGACGACGTTGATTGGTCGATCCGTCTTCGAGAGTGATTGGTTGTTGGTGGCGACGGCGGTGGTAGTGGTGGGGGGAGGTAAAGGACAGAGCGTCTCACGGCGCGCTCTACCCGGGCAATCAGTGTACCGCCGGCCGCGTAGTCGATCGGTCGGTCTGTTACGTTTCCCTTCGGGTAGTTTCGTTTCGACATCGCCGTTTGTGATACTCTTTCTCTCTCTCTCTCTGTTTCTTCAATTTTCGATAGCAGTATATCCGTTTCGTATAAACGATCGAAAAATTTCTCTCGTGCTGCCAGAACCGCCACCACCCCCCATTTACCTTCTGGCAAACGATCGGGAAAACGATTTTATTTAAACGTACGTTAGAAACAAATATTTGAGGATATCTATCACGAATGAGAAAGATATATATATATATATATATACACGTTCGTTTATTCTCTTTTAACGGAGTTTTCTTTTTTCTCTTTATTACGTGAACCCGAATAAACTCTCTACGCTCGTGAAACAACAACAACCATCATCAACCTTCGGATCTTTTCTTATACAGTGTCAAAGCGAGAGAGATAGAGAGAGAGAGAGAGAGAGAGAGAGAGAGAAAGGTGATCTGTGAATGAATTGTTATCAAATCGAAAAAGACGGTTATATATATATATATATGTATATATATAAGATTGAAGAAAGGGAAACGATGTCGAAGGGGCAAGAAGGTCGATTCTTCCTCGATAATTAATATCTTAGAAGACAATACCCTTGTTGCGAGAGAAGTGTATTATATATTGCAAGAGAAAGAGAGAGAGGGAGTGAGGACAGGAGGGTGGAAGGGAGCGAGAGGAGGCCAAGAAGAGGAATTCCATCTATCTTCGCGCAGGTACGCGTCTCGTTACGTTCCGTTCCGTTACTCTCATCGCATTCAGCAGTCACTTAAAGCGATTTTACTCGTTTCATTATATCCTTTATTATTGTGTTTCTCATTATAATTATAATATACAATTCGACCTAACAACAACAACAACAACAACAACGAATAGATATTTTTGTAATAATCGATAAATTTTTGTCATTTTTACGATCGACGTCATTGACATAGTCGAAATCGTATATATATATATATATATATATATATATATATATATATATATATGTATGTATGTACGTATGTACACACACACGCACACATTTTTTATTTTTATTTTTATTTTAATCCACTAAATCATTCATTTATTTTACGATAAATATTTTCTTGCCAAACCACATCGCATCTCCATCTTTCTCCAAATATTTTGTTTTTGTCTATATATATATATAATATATATACAGCACACGCCCGATATATATTTATGTATGTATATGTATATGCGTTGTCCATCGTCGTCTATTTCGTATATATATATACACACACACACACGCACGCACACGCACCAGCGTGGCTCGAGCCGTCTCCTATAGTCATAAATGTTTCGGCCATGAACTCCGATGATCGCTCAATGAACGCATAACGCACGTGTAAAATCCTATTCTCGTTATTTTCCCCTCTCCGGAACGATTTTTTTTTATCACTTTCTTCATATTTTTTTTTTTTTTTTATTTTTTTTTTCTTAATGAACTCTTCATTCCTAATATTATGGAAAAAGTTGTATTGAGAAACAATTTATAGGAATAATCGGAGGTACGTCTACAGTGTCTCTCTTAGATAAATTTTTGTTATTCTAATTTATGTAAGTATATATATATATATATACATATATATATATATGTATATTTACGAACGTACGCGATGAAAACAGAATGAGTAATGAAAAATATTAAATTGACTAGTCGATTGAATTAATAATAAATAATTCGTAATTATAAAATTGATTAAACAAATATGCATACATACATATATACGTACATGTAATATGTATATATATATAAAGTAAAATCAGTGATATTAAAGGTAAGAAAACAATTATATATTAATTCGTACAATATATAGACTTTATTTTGACCAGCGTAGTTAAGTCGAAAGAGAGATACGCGATTTAAGTACATACCCGTCGTAGAGGTTATACATAGAAAGGAAAAGGAAGTGAAAAACAAAATTGAAAAGAAAAGAGAAAAAAAGAAAGAAAGAAAAGGAGAGGGGAGAAAAAGAAGAAGAAGAAAAAAACAAAAGAAAAGAAAAGAACAACGGGCGAAGCAAAAGAATAGAATTTATTGACACTCGTGTTATATACGGTTCGCTAACCATTTCTCCCTTAGCATTTTTATTTGTCCGCGGTCAGGATTAAAGCTCGACCATGTTTTCTTTCATCTCACTCACACACTCTCTCTCTATCTCTCTCTCTCCCCATGCTTTCTTCATTCTCGTGTGTATATACAGATATTAGGGTCATATCATAGAAAGGGAGAGAGAAGGAGAGAGATAGATAGATAGATACGTACGTGTGTGTGTGTTTATAAATATGTGTGTGTGTGTGTGTATACTTTAAGAAGGCATTCGCACACGCGCACCTACGATCGATTATGAGCGCGCTATATGCATTATATATATATATATATATATATATATATATATATATATATATATATATATATGGATTTTATTTTAATTTTTACTACTTTTTTTTTTTTTTTTTTTTTATATATATACAAAAAAGATGATATTAACGCCATTAATATACGAGCATCGATGAGAATCAATCTTTCAGAGGTCATCACGGAGGTCAACCGGAAGAAGAAGAAGAAGAGAGATAGATAGATCGATAATACGAGCGAATAATTTTAAGATTACCCCTTTGAGTATAACGTATTATTAAACGTTGTTGAATTGAAAGGATTAAAAAAAAAAAAAAAACAGAAAAAACAACAAAAAGAAGAGAAAAGGGAAGAAAGGAGGAGGAACGAAACGGGAAAAGGAAAAAACGACGGGAAAAAATTGGTTTGCGATATATATCCGGGAGATTTATCGATAGAGATAGATAGAGAGAGAAAGAAGTTGATATATCTTTCTCGAGAAAAATAGAAAAAGAAGAAGAAAAAGAAATCAAACTTAGGCGCCATTTTTGTATTTTTTTTCGACGTTAAATGGCAGCTCCAACCGCGTACTTTACTATCGTCGTTAAAAGCTAACCTATAAAAAAAAAAACGAAAAGGAAAGAAAAGAGAGAAAATCAAAAGAAAAAGAGAAAGAAAACAAAAAACAAGAGAATAACAGAGTGAGAGTGAGAGTGAGGGAGTGTGTGTGGGAGGGATATAGGAGTCTCTCGTTAGAAGAAGAAGAAGAAGAAGAAGAAGAAAAAACAAACATCCAAACGAACGAAACGAAACGAAACGAAACGAAACGTAAAGAAGAGTAAGAGTAAGAGTAAGAGTAAGGGTAAGAGGAAGAGAAAAGCGAAGGTCATGGCGACACCACCGGACTCGCCGGGACCGGAAGAGGCACTATTCGAGTTCGAGAGTACGCGGGCTAGACAACAGACCGCCAGACCAGTGGCCCTCGAGGAACTACTCAGACAGACCAAGTTCTCGAGGCAAGAGATTCGTGTTATGTATCGAGGATTCAAGCAGGTATACATAAGTTTCTTCACTTCTCTTGAGATTATATCTCTTATTTTACCTACCTACCTACCACTCCACCCCTACCCTAACCTCAATCCCAACCCCATTTCATTCCATTCCATTCCATTCCATCTTCTTGCCCACAGCCTATACAACACCCACATCCCCTACCGTACTCCTCCATTTTCCCTCCTCCTCTTCCTCCTCCTCCTCCTCCTTTTTACCCTCATCTATGCTGTTGTACTTCGCGCTCTAACCACTTCACACAACACACTCCTCTCGACCATCGTCATTTTCTTCCTGGTGGGCTCTGTTTCCTCATACCACGTTCTTCTCCTTCCTTCTCTTCCACTTACTTCTTCTACTTCTACTTATACTTCTACTACTTTTACTACTACTATTACCTACCTCTTCTTCTTCAGATAGATTTTCTTTTCTTCGCTTTCTCTCTCTCTCTTTTTCTTTTTTTTAATTTCTTCTTTTTTTCCCCCTTCGCTCGCGATATCTACAAGAGCAAGAGGTAATTGTTTTATTTATCAACAACGATCCTGTTATCGCATCGCCCGCAATTGGTATATATATATATATATATGTTTATATATTTTTAATTGTACGTGAATTTTGTTGGTTTAAAAATGTCGTGGCTTCCGATAAAGATTCGTTTTGTAATCGGACAATTGACGAATAGAATGAGAGAACGTGAGAAGCAAAAAAAAAAAACGAAGGAAAGAAGGAAAGAAAGAAAGAAAGAAAGAAAGTATTTGCATGCGCTCGCTCGCGAGTTGCGTTTGTATATATATATATATATATAATACACAAGCGCGTTATTGTAAGAGAAAGAGGGTTGGCATTGTAAAAAGGGGGCGGAGCGAGGAAAGGCAGCCGTGTAGGTCTTCTTCTTCTTATTTTTTTTTTTTTTATTTTTTATTTATTCATTTATTTTATTTTTTTTTTTTTCACGTAAAAAGTCAAAGCGCGTCTTTCGACTCAGCAACGATTGCTTCTTTTGATCTCCCTCTTATCTCTCCTATCCTCATCCACCCTCACCTCGTTGCGTCTCTTCCACTTCCACTTACCCCTTTTTCTATCCCTTCCTCCTCCCTTACCCCCACCCTCTCTACCTTCTCTTCCTTTTTTTCTTTTTACCACTCCATACCACCCTTCTTTCTTCCGGCCTTGCACATCCACACACATCGATCGAACGTTCGTTAACCCGACGTTACCATTTATGATCTCTCTCTCTCTCTCTCTCTCTCTCTCTCTCTCTCTCTCTCTCTCTCTCTCTCTCTCTCTCTCTCTCTCTCTCTCTCTCTCTCTGTATATATATATATATATGTGTGTGTGTGTATATGTGTTGCGCGTGTATGCGCGCGCACAAACATAAATAACACGTAGCTACTTGCTTACCTTCCTTTTTTCTTTACAATAAAAAATTTGTGAAAGAGCTCGTAAGTACCCTAGTCGAGGGGGATATGCCCTTTTTTTGTCCTTTTGCTCTTAGTTTCCTTTTCTTTTTTTTTTTTTACTTTCTCTCTCTTTCTCTCTCTCTCTCTCTCTCTCTCTCTCTCTCTTTCCAAAATCTCGATTTTATTTCGTCGTTTCGGGATTATTCCTTCTCTCTTTCCTTTTCTTCATTTCTAAGACGATATCCAAATAACATGTGTATACATACGTGGCTCCGTTCCAATTTCGTTTTAGTCGTCCAAGAAATCCTTAATGTCTTTTATATGTAATATGTATGTGTGTACGAAGAAATTGTATGTTTTGTCGCACGCACACACATACATACATACATACATACATACATACGTATATATATATATATATATTTATATATTTATAATCATCTTTTGTAATACCGACTCGCGATGAACACGCGACACCCTTATTATATATCTGACCATTTGCAATGGGATACATACATACCATCTACTTCATATCTGACGCCGGAAGTTAATTGGTGTGTATTTTAATTATTCTAACGTCATACGTTTATTTTTATTACGCTTGGCGTATAATAAATATTAATCTTGAACGTATAATATGTACACCGTACCGTACGTACGTACGTACGTTATCTACAGGGTGGGTAGAAAGTTTTCAAATGACTTTTGAAATATCGATTACCCTTATACGTAATAATCTACAGTTTGTTAATCCCTCTATAGTAACGTGCTACTTTCAAGTTACAAACTTATATATATATATATATATGTATCTTTATTCTATATATTTATTTAATTTTATCGTTATAAAATTATTTGTCAGTCAGCGTACGAAAAGTTTTTAATCTGCTTTATTATTCTCTCCTTCTTCTTTTTTTTTTTTCTTTTTTTTTTTTAAATTTGTTATACTTAATGTAATACAACAATAACTATATCACGGTGTATGTAGGATTATATACCGGGCGTTCGAAGTATAATATTAAAAATTGTTATCTCGAAAGGACGACGATTATTTTTGACGAGGAAGAAAAAAAGGGACGTAAATTGTTCGAACAGGGGTTGTTTCATCCCTATTTAAAGGTGGAAATGTTACGACATTTATTATTTCTTTTGTTTTTTTTTTTTTTCGGTTTGTTCGTTTAACGCGAGGTTTCGAGATCGCTTCGAGGGTGGTTCTTTGTTTTTCGTTCCTCTCTCTCTCTCTCTCTCTTCGATTTTTTTTTTTTTTTTTTTAAAGATAGGAACCTAAATTAATTGTAACGACAGTATATTCCAACGGCACGGGGGAACAAAAAAAAAAAAGGTAGGAAAAGGTGAACGAAATAAAAACCAAGTAATGACACTCCCGTTTGAAATATTTTTGTCATCCCGAGGAGGGGAGAGAAGAAGAAAGTCGGCCTTTAAATCGGGGGTTAAAAACTCGTACGCGTCGAAAGCGTCGATGTGATATACAATATATCAATCAAAATGCTAAAGGTGATTTCTCGAATATTCTCCATCAGTTTTTATTTTTTTATTTCTTATTTATTTATTTATTTATTTTTTTTATTTTTATTTCTTTATTATCGATAAGTTCGGAGACATTCGATCGTTCGATCGTTTCGAAACAGTACGGACACCCTGTATACCTTATACTTACACGTATATATCCGATATATGTGTGTGTGACATAAGTGACATGAACGAAGATAAAAGCATAGAGCGTGTTCAAGTTTTTAAGAAAATTTAACTTAAGAAAACAGGGAAAAGTCTTCCTCTTTCTCTCGCGTCCGCGCGAACACACACACACACACACACACGTACACGTACACGTAAACGTAAACGTACACGTACACGTATATATAAAAATGCATAAGTACCGCGTGAAAAGGTACTCGCCCATTACGAAAATGAAATGTAAACTCGGCGTGAACGTCGGACAAAGTTTTTTAAAAACTATAGGGTAGGTTATTATTATTAGACGGTTGTTGAGAGAGGGTTAGGAGGGGGTTAGTAGACGTATTGCCGTTGTTAAACTGTCCCTTCAGTTCGGCACGCGATCGAATATAAAGTCGTTTAAGGATTCGAAAGGTATAATTACGTGTGTAACAATAATGGTGCATATAATGTTGTCATTTAACGTAATTATATATAATTGATACGTTTAAGGATGTGTATTTTATCGCGTTTTAACGCGCGCAGGGAGTGGGGGGTTGAAACTTTAAGAATTGTTAAGGTGTTACGCGAAATAAGGACACGCGTGTTATACAGGGTGTTTCAATTAAAGGTGACCTCTTATAACGTACGTATCATTATATACTATTATATATACGTATATAAACTATTCGTATTACGTATATATACTTATATGTATATATGTATATATATATATATATATGAACTATTCATAACATATCTCTTTTAAAAACATTCCAAGTATCATAAAAAATAAAAAAATAAAAATAAATAAAAAACAAAGAAAATATTTAGGCGGTCCAATCTTTAGCCGTAACACCCTGTATCACGAATTTGTAATTTGTACATTGTGTTGGTGTTAGTGCGGGTATAGAATCGATAAATGGAAATTTGTAGCGTTATCGATTAATATATACGTAGTTTCTCGTATATATATATATATATATATATATATATATATATATATATATATATATATATATATATATCTTATCTAAATTTCGCGTTACTTTATATTATATATACTTGAAAACAGACACGGACATATGTATACGTCTCTCTGTGTTTGTGTACGTACGTATGTATTTAACAGAGAGAAAGAACGAGGTTTACATAAATTAACGTTTTGTAAGGACATATAGATCACTACCAATCACCAACGAATGGATCTAGGTCAACTAGGTTTCAATCACATTCATTAATACCATTACATATGTATTATTATTCGTTAGTTCGAATTTATTTACCCGAACAAGGAGCTTTCGGTCGATCCCTTTTTAATTTCTCATACGTTTTATTTTTTTTTGTTTGTTTGTTTGTTTCTCGTTCTCTTTTCTTTTTCTTCCTTTCATTAACGCGAATTTGAGGTTAAGTGCGTATCTCCACATATATTACGTTATTGAATATATTTTTTCAATGAGCCATCTATACCATTGATTCATTAAATGTATACATATACACACACACACATATATATATATATATATACATTGTTAGAAAAATTGTATCAATAATTATTATGTTTGAAGAAAGAAAAAAAGAAGAGAATATTTTTCTACGTTCATTAATGGATCGGTTATATACACACACACACACACACACGATATAACGATGTAATACAGCGCCATTTGCGTACATAGCTTCCATGTACTTATTTATTATAGGGAGATCATTCCCATCTCGGTTAATTGTTCAATGTCGATCGAAATCGTCGAAGAAAAGGTCATCTTGATCGGGAAACTCGACGGATTTATTCGATTAATACATACATACATACATACATACATACATACATACATACATACACACATATATACACACACATACACACATACACATATAAGTGTAGGTATATGCGTGTATATACAAGGAAACAGACTGGTAATTCGGTGTTCTTCGATAGTGGAATCTAATTTGATGCGATCGCGTGCAAGTTCGTTCGAGGGCGCTTCGCACACACACACACACATACATACATATATATATATATATATATATATATATATATATATATACATGAACGAAGTCGTTGGTATCATCCCCTTGAACTACGTACACGGTCGAACGCTCCAATTTCCATCGACTTTACGCGCCGTAGCGTCCCACTGGCAAATCCGTAGAAACTGTTATGCTTTGGCTGCTGCCTACTTTTAAAGCACAGCTCCTACGTTGAATATCGCCATAAAGTATATACCCTCGTGCGCGCGCGAACACCCTATCCTCTCATATCCCCTCCATCGTCCTTCCATCCCGAACCCGCAACCCGAACCACCCATCTTCAGGACATGTAACAAATCAACGCTCGCGCGCGCGCACGTAAAATTTGGATTTCTCGTACGAAAGAAATTTCGACGGAATTTAACAGTCTCGTTTTATATACGTACCCTTTCTATTCGCAGTGAAAATAAATTTTTTTTTTAATTTCTCGTCGTTTTGTTCTTGTTTCTTTCTTTCTTTTCTTTTCTTTTTTTTTTTTTTTTTGTACATCCACTAAACCACGTTCATTGGAAACCGCAAGAATTTTCATTTGAAGTTGGTTCTTTGTTTTCTTGTTTTGTTTTTTTTTTTTTTTTTTTTTTTTTTAACTCGTTACAAGACTAAGTTAATTTAATGAATTTTTTATTCCAATATATGTGTGTGCGTGTGTGTGTGTGTGTGTGTAGATCTACGGGATGATCCATAAGTCTCGTTTATTAAAAATGACAATAAAGAAAAAAAAAAGATAAATAAAAATTGCGAATTATAGTTAGTGTCGGTATTGTTCCGTTTATTTTTGTCCATTTATAGATACACGCAC
The DNA here is from genome assembly GCA_918808275.2 of Dolichovespula sylvestris. Lineage (NCBI taxonomy): Eukaryota > Metazoa > Arthropoda > Insecta > Hymenoptera > Vespidae > Dolichovespula > Dolichovespula sylvestris. The sequence goes on from OU964964.1 coordinate 10,048,246, forward strand.
GCACGCACGAACACATACACACACACACATGGACCGTTTATTTTGAAAGTGATGCAATTCCATTTGTTGTTTCTTTTTTTTTTCTTTTATTTTTTTTGGTTTCGACAAAATTAATGTTTAACACATCGATCGCTAAGGAATTACCTTTATCGGCCAATTTTAAATTGAACCAAAACCATTGACTTCTTCTTTTTTTTTTTTTTTTTAGCTAGAAAAGTATTTTATATATAATAATAGCTAAGCTATTAAGTATTAAATAGTTACACAAATGAAAGGTTTACACTAAATCGATCCACGAATTATGTGATCTAGTTTAAAACCAAACAAACAAACAAAAATAATGGCACCACTTACATCACTTTCAAAATAAACGATCCGTACAATATATCTGTCATGTATGTGTATCAAATTTGTAGGATCGGATCGATCATTTAATCCAACGAAAATAATTTTACAATTCGTGTTACTTCGTTACGCATTACGTAAACTTCGATGAACACGCGCGCTTCTATTAAATTTCGTCTTGATTCTCTTCTTTCTAACTTTCTTCGTTGTTGTTGTTGTTGTTGTTGTTGTAGTTGTTGTTGTTGTTGTTGTTCGTCGCCATGTTGTCGTCGTTTTCTTCGATCGAAGATACGCTCTCCGCGAATTCGATTAATCGATTCATATCAATTTGACTGTTCAGAATCGTCGTACCTTCCTCGTCTACGCGATACAATACAGAGATGGATACGCGTTATGTATTATTACATATTACATATTACATACTACATATTAAATATTACATATTATGCATATCACATTTTACGTAACGTATTCGTGAGAAAAAAAATTAAAAATACTAAATAAAATACAATAAATATAATTAATAATTAATATGATAATTAAAAGTCTACATTTCAAGTTAAAAGTCTAATCGATCAATCGATCGATCGATCGATCGATCGATCGATCGATCCTCCCCAACCACTCTAACCTTCTACGGAGACGACGTCGTCATCGGTCTCCTTTTTTTTCGAGTACTCAGGATCCAAGCGACGAGGTGATAACGAGCGTAGGGTACTCCTTCGTTGTAAGCCCGATACTTTCTCTTGTGCTCTTCTTTTCCTGTTTCTGAAAAGACGGAAATATATTCAGGTTGAAATCTTCCATCTTCTCTCTCTCTCTCTCTCTCCCTTTCTTTTCTTTCTTTTTTTTTCTTTCCTTTTTATCTCTACGACCCGTTATATGCATCCATAACATCCAGATGTATTCTACATATCATACGTCATAGATCCTACATATCGATCGTGGTATATATATGTATGTATGTATGTATGTATATATGTATGTATGTATGTATGTATGTAGAGGGGCGTGTGAATCGAAAGTACATACCTGGATGATTTAAAAAATAAAAAAATAAAAAAATAATCATGTACCCTCTTTCGAAACTTCGTAGGCTAATTTCTTTCTTTCTTTTTTTCTTTTTCTTTTTTGAGGGGAAGAGTCCTCGCAGTTTCTTAAAAATTTTTTTTTATTCATATCCTAAAAAGTTAGTCTCGAGGGCGGGCGGGGTAGTGGGGGAAGGTAGGAGAAAAGTGTTGATCATTCGTTTTTAAGATCGCTCGAGAAAACTCTCGGCCTAGTTTTAGGGGCTACAATGGCGTACCTATAAAAAAAAAAAAAAAAAAAAAAAAAAAAAAAAGTGACGTTGCATATTTTTTTTTTTATGGATCATCCAAAACAGTTCTAACATTAAAAACAGTTCTAACAGGTAAAAAATAACGTTGCATGATATTTTTTTTTCTTTTTTTTTTTTTTTTATCGATCATCCAACAACAGAGGTCGTCGACTTTAATCCTATAGAAATTCGAACGATAATATTTCTTCTTCTTCTTCTTCTTCTTCTTCTTCTTCTTCTTCTTCTTCTTCTTCTTCAAGTTTTGGTTGTTTGCCAAGAAATATTCGCGATCTATAAGAACTTTCCGTGAGAAGAATAGTTAACGGCTTCGTGAAGTATGCATTAGATTAATTTATGTCGTGTTAGCTCTTCTCTCTCTATCTCTACCCCTCCACTCCCCTCCCCTCTCTCTCTTCCTTTGGTTGGTTGGTTGGTCGGTGAAATTTTTCTACTTTTTTTTTTCTTTTTCTTTTTATTATATAGTATTTATTTAATTTCATTTTATTTCATCATATTTTATTTTATTTCATTATATTTTATTTTATTTCATTATATTTTATTTTATTTTATTTTATTTTTTCTCTCTTCTCGTTTTCATTTCCACTTCCTCGATTACTCTAGGTCCCGCGTGCTCGATTAGATCTCCACGCGTACAGGATAGATAGATTCCAACGAATTCAACTCAGCAGATCGATATTCATGAATATTACAAGGAGAAACGACGTCGACGACTACGAGTAGCTCTTTTCAAGTCTCATACGTTCATACATATGTATATATACGTATATATATGTATATGTGTTTGTGTGTATATATATATATATATTTCCGTGTCGTGCACAAAATAGCGCTCTTTCGCAGAGATATAGAAATTTCACACTCATATTTTTATTTTTTTTTTTTTACCGATATAACTATTGGCACTGGTTATATATATTTTTTTTTTTTTTTTTTTTTTTTTTTTTTTTTTTTTTTTTAACAACGTCGAACGAGCATTCGGATTTGAAATTTGTAAATGGTCCCCGATAGCCGATAAGTGCGAGGTCATAAGTATTTCTTTCTTTTATTTTTTTTTTTTTATTTTTTTTTTGGTCTCTTTTTTAGATCAAGCGTTTGGATTTGAAACTTGTAAATAATCTCGCCGATAAAATGCGAGAACATGAATATGTATTTTTTTCTTCTTTTTTGTTTCCTTTTAATATCAAACCGATACGACTGTCGAATTGAATTTAGTTTTTAAATATGGCTTTGTTATTTTTATTCTTTTTCTTTTTTGTTTTTTTTTCCCCCCTTTTAATATCAAACCGATACGATTGTTCAATTGAATTTAGTTTTCAAATATGGCTTTGTTACTTTCGTTCTTTCTTTCTTTCTTTCTTTCTTTCATTTTTTAATCTTCTCATCCAACAACGTTTGTACTCGCAAAGACGTCGAGCGACGTTTTTATTTTATTTTTATTTTTTTTTTAAATATTTTTTTTTGTTCGATTCGCTATCTAAAATCAATCTTGCAATGTGACGTTTAATATAATACGTTTTTTCTCTTTCTTATTCTTCTGTTTCTTTTTTTTTTTTTTTTTCGTTCTCGTCCTTTCCCTTCAAACGTCGAATCGTCATGACGGAAATTAATTTTCAAATATGGGTCTCTCCCTCCTCGCATTGTTTTTATACCACGAGCGTTATATCGTACGTATTTGTAGGCGAGGATCCCGACGTCATATTATAATAATAAAACCGAGCAGCTATATGCACTTTCGAGAATTCATTATCTCGCTTGTAAGTTGAACGAGCGATCCCTCTCTCCTCCCGTCCCCTAACGTTGCGATCGAACGAGAGAGGGTGGTGAGAGTGCTTAAAAATTCGATGAATTCTATCCCTATTTCCCATCCCTCTCCCTTACGTTCTTTTGTAGGGCAAAGGTTTGAAAAATTATCTGTATATATATATATATATATATATATATATATATATATATATATATCTGGTATATATTATCTGTATATATATATATATATATATATATATATATCTGGTATATATTATCTGTATATAGTATATTTATAGTATATTTATATTATATTTTATTTATAGTATATTTATATTATATTATATTTATCTGGTATATAGTATATTTATCTGGTATATATATATATATATATATATATATATCTGTATATTAGGTTGTTCGGAAAGTAATATCGAAGAAGAAGAAGAAAAAAAAAAACATGCAGCTGTCGAGCTTCGAGATTAAACCTAAGCGTTTCAAATGATCACGAACGATCGAATTCGATAAATTTAATCTCTCATCGATCTCATCGAGTCTTTATTTGACGGTTTGCATCAAAATTAATGCCATTATCCTCTCTACGTTATTATGCCTGACGTTTTTGTCGCGAATGCATCTTCTTCTTCAAACACACATCGGATAATTCTTTTCACCTCGCTTGAACAACATTTTTGACTTTTTTGATTAGGGGGAAAAAAAGGAAAAGAAGTGAAGTTGCGCCGAAGATGTTGCTTTTTTACTTTCCACATTTGAAAGGGTACCGATCAAAAATTACTGCGCATGAGATCAATCGAACCATTTTCACGAGCAAGCCTCGCTACGTCAGCCGTCAAAATATACGATGATTATGCGGCTTATGTGTGAAGTTGGTTGTGAAAAAAAAAAAATAATACAATAAAAAAAAAAAAAAAAGAACAGAAAAACAATTACGGAAAAAAACGAAATGACTCTTCGAACAACTCAATAATATATATTATATAGGTCGAGATAACTCACCTAAGTACGCTTTGCCATATCGAGGATTCGGATTCCTTCGTGAAATTGCACATTCGCGAGTCGAAACCTAAGATGCGTTTATTGCCCTCGACGACCACCTCGAACGATTTTCCAACTGAACGTATAAAAATCGAATTAAATCAAATTGAATCGACGCACGTGTTTATTATTCGTAGGTATTCGAAAATGATTTACTTTGTACGTTATTCGCGCAATTCACGGATACGCGAATTAAATAAAAACCAAAAAAAAAAAAAAAACAGCATTCTCCCGAATTGCATTGAAATATGATTAAAATTCTATTGACCCCAAATAATTCGGACGTCGGGGGGGGGGGGGGTTCCCGTGGAAAATACGTTTTGGAGATCATTAAAAAAAAAAAAAAAAGACAACTAAAAAAGAAATACGGATCATAAGAATGATCGAAACGTGGGTGATAATAAATTCGAGAATTTCAGTGGTTCTCGAGGAAAGAAAGAAAGAAAAAAAAAATATATATATATATGTATATTTGGACGATATTAATTAACGTGGATATAATAAACGATTCATAATCGTAAAGGCGTCAAAACACTTAACTAGAGATGATGATTCGAAATTTTTATAGTCTCTATCTATCTCTCGCTCGCTCACTCACCTATCGGACCGAAATTGTTATTCGACAGATCAATCTCGAACGTTTCGACGTTTATATCCATGGACTCCTTGAGTATCTCGGCTATCGCTTCTCCGTTGGCTTCGCTCAGCTCGCAACTGCTGACATTTAGAATCTCGACGTGCTTGTTTCTCAATAAAACTATTAACGAACAAACAATAAATTTTCGTTGTTGGATAGGCTCTCTCTCTCTCTATCTCTCTATCTCTATCTCTATCTCTATCTCTGTTCGTGTAGGCACGTCGTCCAAATATTTTATACGCGTCGCGAATCTCACAAATTCCAATAAATTAAAATTATAACCATTTCGTTTCTCGTTCCATTTATTTCACGAATCAGTGCTTCTCAATTTTACCCTCCCACTCTCCTCTATTTTTCATTTTCGTCCCCCCCCCCCCCACCCCCCACCCCCACTCCGTCCCCTCTCGATATTTAATAAACAGGGATTATTATTATCATCTCGCGAATAAACTTACGGGAGCAAATGTGAATACCACCGGCCTCGCCCAATGGATTCAATCTCAAATCCAAATGACTCAATACTATTGGCCGCCTTTCCAACAAAACGTGAACCAAACCGGCTACACCCTCGGCCCCTATCATGTTGTTGACCAAACGAAGTACCTTCAGCCGTCCGTGCAACGATAAAAATTCAGCGACCGCTTGCGCGCCCAAATCGAACAGCTTGCAATGCGAGAAATCCAATTCCTCGAGCTAAAACACAAACATACAAACCCACCACTCCACCCGCCACACACACACACACACACACACACACACACACACACACACACACACACGCGCGCGGAGAGATCAGAAAACGAATCGACAAATTACATTCACGTAATTACATTCGCGATTTGCTTGTTTCTTTCTTCTTTTTTTTTTTTTTTTGGTACGTTACGATCTCTATATAGGTATATAAAAATTTTTTTATGATAATTTTTTTTTTTTAAATAAGTATATAAAAATTTTTTTTATATACTCTATAAAGTATATAAAAAAAAAAAAAAAAGAAATACTTATCATCCAACATCCCACGCAACTAACGTTTTCATTTCCCACGAGTTTCTGTAGTAGAGCAGCGACCCTGGGACGATCCAACTTGCTTCTCGTCAAACTGAATCTCTTTAGATTGCAGCAGGTTTTCAATCCCTCGCCAAGACTCGTACAGTCCTTCACTGAAAATCTTATAGCGCTCGTACGAGATTAATAAGCGTCGAAGTAGAAAGGGAGGTGTGAAAAGTAATGAAAAGTAATGAAAAGAAATGAAAGGAAGTATTTCGATATCGAATAATTCATTATCGTTTGATTCATGGAGTCGCTTACTCGAAATCTCTCCATTCGAAACCATCGTCCATATAGATCATGCCCATGTTCAAGGACATTTCGGTGAGGTACGGTAATTGCGGTAAGATTATCGACATTGGAATATGCTCGATGACCGTGTCATCGTTGTCGTCGTTCGGGGCATCGTGATCGTCAGGGTCTCTCGATGGTTTTCTGAAAATTAGATTCCATAGAAGCTATGGCGGCTGCTTTGCTTGCTCGGAGAACTATACTCATTTTTATTATTATTATTATTATTATTAATTTAGCTGCGTTCGAAACTATATATATATATATATATATATATATATATATATATTTAAAGAAAAAAAAACAAATTATTGTATACAATGATTTGATCGATTTTTGACAAACGTGCAAACGGAACGAAAAAGAAAGGAAGACAAGAACAAAAAAAAAAGAAGGAAGAAAAAGAAGAATTCATAGGAAACGCATGATCACATTTTTATATTCACAGTAATAATATAATATATATACTATACTTTAAATATATATATATATACATATATATATTTAAAGAATATAAAAAAAAAAAACAAATTATTGTATACAATGATTTGATCGATTTTTGACAAACGTACATACGGAACGAAAAAGAAAGGAAGACAAGAACAAAAAAAAAAGAAGAAGGAAGAAAAGGAAGAATTCATAGGAAACGCATGATCACATTTTTATATTCACAGTAATAATGACAATTTTCGTAATCTTTCGTCCGTTACAATCGTCGTTATTAATGAATAATATATAAATAAACAAATGTATATATATATATATATATATATTTATTTATTTATTTGTTTACTCATTAATCACTAGATCGAATTAGAATTAATTTTCGATTTGGTTCAATTGCGGCGATCGATTAAAATTTCTTTCTTTGTTTTGTTTTGTTTGTTACCATCTCCCCTCTCACCCTCCTTTTCCCCCTTTGACACAACCATCGCGCAGAGCGTCTTGAAATAAATATACTTGGAGGATAATTTCGACTTTAGCTTCAAGTGCAAACGCGGAGACGATTTTAGCCAAGATGCCGAGAAGAACGTGCACATCTAATAATAATCTTTCGGGATAATATTGAAAGAGAGAGAGAGAGAGAGAGAGAGAGAGAGAAAGAGAGAAGGATGGGGTGGGGGAGGTGTGGGAGGCATTCGGTCGAAAAGATATATATATATATACATATACATATACATGTGTATATATATATTATTCGTTGTTGGCTCACCCTACGCGTTGCACTCACTCACACTCATACACATTCACATAAACACTTACTTTGTAGGTTTTAGAGCGCGCAACTTCAATGCACGCACATGTACGCTCGAAAGTTGAACAATTTTCATACATTCCTCCCTTTGCGACTCGAAGTAGCTCGCCTCGAAATTTTCCAAATAATCGGCCAAATGACGCTCGCAGTACAATCTCCTCCATGATTTATCGTAATCGTTCGGATCATTGAAGGACCATCTGTACAACGTAAATATTACAAACGTCGTAATACGAATATATATATATATATTATATAATACATTGTCGTTACTTGAAATATAATAACGTCATTTATGTGGTATCTTGTTGATACGAATATAATAACAACAAAATCAATATAAATTTGTTATAGAGAGTGTGTTGTTTTGGTTAAGTCCGCCTAAATATTTCTTTTTGTTTTTTTTTTTTTTTTTTTAATTACGCGACAAATTTTTATGACATACTACGTGAATGGATTGAAATGAGTTTCGTTGATAAGTGTATATACATAATATGAATAATTTATATATATATATATAATAGTATAATGTTATGTATGTCATAGACAGCCTCCTTTAACTGAAACACCCTGTATATACTCGCACCTAAACAATATACGCCGTTAAAATATTTATTTAATATATTACGTGAATGGGAGAATAAAATCAAATGAAATAAAATAAAAATGATAAAGATACTTATACCAATAAAATGAAGACAAAATACTCGCACCTAAACAATATACGCCGTTAAAATATTTATTTAATATATTACGTGAATGGGAGAATAAAATCAAATGAAATAAAATAAAAATGATAAAGATACTTATACCAATAAAATGAAGACAAAATACTCGCACCTAAACAATATACGCCGTTAAAATATTTATTTAATATATTACGTGAATGGGAGAATAAAATCAAATGAAATAAAATAAAAATGATAAAGATACTTATACCAATAAAATGAAGACAAAATACTCGCACCTAAACAATATACGCCGTTAAAATATTTATTTAATATATTACGTGAATGGGAGAATAAAAGAAAATTAAATAAAATAGAATGAAATGAAATGAAATGAAATGAAAAAAAAAATGAAAAAAAAAAAAATAAATAAATAAAGAAAAAAAATGATCAACCTATTTTTGGCAGCACGTTCCCAATAATGTTCGTCGGTTATCTTAGTGATAGTGAGCTCGAAGGGTAGATCGGTGGGCAAGGTTTCTATGATAACATCCTGATCCATGCAATTTGGCAATTCCTCGAGTATGGGATTATTCTCCCACGACGATACTATCGCGCGAAGAGCTAGTATCCTCAATTCCGGTACTATGTTGTCGTCCCAATTGAAATTTTCCGAAATAAGCGTTCTCCGTTCCTCGTACGGCAACGAAGAACTCTCTGCCGAGCATCTGCATAAAATGAAAAAGAAGAAGAAGAAGAAGAAGAAGAAGAAGAAGAAGAAAAAAAAAATAAAGAAAAGAAAAAAAAATTCTATTAAACCATAAATAGATTCCACGGTTATGAGTCTCGTTAAAATGATCGAAATTGAATTACTTTCTCTCTCACTCCTTTTTTTTTTTTTTTACTTTAGTAGATACATACGAAGTTGTGAGTTGAATTTATTTTCTATTTTTTTTTATTGCTTTTTTTTTTTTTTTTTATTTTATTTCATTTTATTTTATTTTTATTTATTTATTTTTTTTTTTACTTTAGTAGATACGTACGAAGTTGTGAGTTGAATTTATTTTGTATTTTTTTTTATTGCTTTTTTTTTCTTTTTTTCTTTTTATTTTATTTCATTTTATTTTATTTTTATTTATTTATTTTTTTTTTTTTTACTTTAGTAGATACGTACGAAGTCGTGAGTTGAATTTATTTTTTTTTCCTTCTTTCTTTTATTTATTTATTTTTTATTTTATTCTAATAAATAGCGAGAGAAGAGAAAGAGAGGAGTAATTGGTAGACACGGTGTAAAAAAAAAAAAAAAGAAAAAAAAACATTAATATTGGATCAATTTACCTGTAGGCTTCGAAGATATTCTCGGTAATGGTATGAGGAATTCTCATTTTTAACGTCCTTCAAATACTCGTACGGTTCTCTTTATAACTGCAAAGAATTATTTCAATTAACGAGAATTCTCTTTCCATCCCTCTCCCGCCTCCACCTCCTCCCCCTTCCCCTCCCTTGCCACGTTTTTTTTTCTTTCTTTCTTTTTTTCATTTTATTTTCGCTTTCTCTCTCTCTCTCTCTCTCGCCCCGTCCCCTACCCTCCCCTAACATTTTTAAAAAGTCTCGACGGCGCAGAAAAAAAAGTAAAAAAAAAAAAAAAAAAGAAAAAAAGAAATAAATAAAGAAAAAAAAATTAGGGAAAGAGAGGGAAAAAAAAGAGAGAGAAGAAGAAATAAATGAGAGGAATTATGATGAAGTACGTAGGCAGACGGAGTACTTAAGGTTTATATACCACACACACACACACAAACACACACACACACACGTAAAGTATATTTAACGAGAGTCGTGTCGCTGCCAATCGGAATCACGAAGGAGGAAAACTCGTTTGAGTGAGGCGCGCTTCGTCACCAATTAGCCTAACGAGAATGGTGTACGGGGTCGCTTAACTCTCTCGAGCGATATTCCTGGAGAATGAGAAAGAACGTAAAAAAGAGAGGAGAGAGCGAGAGGGGGAGGGAGAGGAAGTATAATGATTCGTTTCTTTATTTTTCTTTATATATATATATATATTTTATATATACACTCATTTTGTCGTTGTTTACTTTCAGGAATGCCCGGAAGGCGTGGTACACGAGGACTCCTTCAAGGACATATACGCAAAATTCTTCCCGCACGGCAGTGAGTTCCAATTATATATGAGATACGATTTTTTCGTAAATTAGTTAATGGCGACCGACCCCTCATGCGAAATTGCAGACTCCAGCCTCTACGCTCACTACGTATTCAAGGCTTTCGACGTTAACTGTAACGGGGCCATCAGCTTTAGGGTAATTAACCGAGAATTAGAGAGAGAGAGAGATAGAGAAAAAGAGCCACCATCTTACATTTATTTATTTATTTATCCTTTAATAAGAATCATCGTCATCATCATCATCATCATTATTATTATTATTATTATTATTATTATTAATTAATTAATTAATTAATTTTTTTCCACCTTCAATCATCCCTTTGTTCTAAGTTTTATCAAAAAATTCGTATTTGCATGCACGTCGAAGTCCAGCGTCAATAAACTCTAACTTCTAATGAATCCATCCGCAGGACCTTTTGGTGACCCTTTCGACCCTATTGCGGGGTAGCATCTATGAGAAATTAAGGTGGACCTTCAAGTTGTACGACATAAACGGGGATGGTTGCATCACGAGGGGCGAACTCGGGGAAATGGTCACGGCAGTTCACGAATTAATGGGTAGGAGACATCACGCCGAGGAGGAAAGAAAGGCAAAGGAACAATTGGACAGGGTTTTTAAAAAGTTGGATCTTAATCAGGACGGCGTCATTACGATCGAAGAATTTATCGAGAGTTGTCTCAAGGTACAAGTTATTGATGTCTGCCGGGGAGCAGAGCGGACGAGATTATTTTTTTTTTTTTTTGTATCTAAAGGGGTCGAGGATTTTTATAATTTATTTATTTATTTATTTATTTTTTTTTTTGTTTAAACGAAAAGACGTTCGATCGGGACGAGAATATTTTTTCTTTTTTTTTTTATCTAAAGGAGCTTAAGAATTTTTTTTTTATTTTATTTTATAAACTAAAACAGGGTTATAAAACGAGAAGATACGTTCAATCGGGACGAGAATTTTTTTTTTTTTTGTATCCAAAGAGATTAAAGATTTTTATAATTTTTTTTTCCCCTTTTATATGTTCAATAAACGAATTGGTTAAAACGAAAAGATACGTAAGATCGTGAGGAGAATATTATTATTATTATTATTTTCTAATTTTTTTTTTTTTTTTTTTTTTTGTATCTAAAAGTGGTTGAGGATTTTAATAATCCCCCTTTTGTTTTCTGCATAAACGAAAAGATATACGTAAGATCGCGACGAGAATATTATTTTTCTTTAACGCATTTAAAGAAAGGGGATCGCCGAGGATTTTTCTAAATTTGTTTCGTTTTCTTTGTAGGACGACGTGATCACAAGATCGTTGGC
>OU964964.1:10070109-10100109 GCA_918808275.2 Dolichovespula sylvestris
CGGGATAATTGTTGAGAGCTCGCTCCGAGATACAATTATACGTTTTTATGGTAGACAGAGACAGAGAGAGAGAGGGGGGGGGGATACTAAAAAGAAAAGAAAAATGAAAAATAAAAACAAAAAAGGTATATAGTAATTAGATTGATAGAGTTATTTATCACGTGGTACGATTCATTTTATCTCGGTGTGATAGCGAAAGTCTCGTAGTAATGATCGTTCGTATTAGGGCGTATCTTTAAAAAAGAAAAAAGAAGAAGAAAAGAAAAAAGAAAAAAAAATTGCATTCACAGTACTGTCATACTGCCAATTTTATGTGAAATGTTATAAATATAGTTACTAAACGAGAATGTTTAAAAGATTATACAGTGAGAGAGAGAGAGAGTTTTCAAAAAAGTACTTTGTATAGATCGCAAAAAGAAAAACAAAAAACCCTGCGCTGTGTCGTCACACAATTTTTTTTTTTTTTTTTCTTTTTTTTTTTTTTCGACGTTCCTTATAACGATGATATATACCCATACGTGTATGTTGTTAAATCTAAGTTAAATCGAAATGAAATATACATTACATTTACATTAAAATTATAAAACTCGCATCATTGTCTAACGATAGTAAAAAAAAAAAAAAAAAAAAAAAAAAAGAAAAAAAAAGATGAAAAAGAGAGAGAGAGAGAGAGAGAAAAAAAATAAATCATTGTTGTTACGTACAAAAAGTTTGACTATTATAGCGTTCTATTTAGGGATGTTAGTTAGATAAAAGGGCATTAAAAGAAATGCATTAACACTCGTCGAAAGTTAAACGTAATTAATGAACCTCCGTAAAAGTCTCCGTTACGAGGATAATGTTAATATGATGGAGAAATCACTTGGAAGAGGAGGAGTCGTCATTAATTGTAAGAATTTTTAGCTGCCGGATATATATATATATATATATATATAATTAAGAAGGGCAAATACGTGTTTGTAAACGAAATGGGACAAAAAATGATCCATTTTTGTGAATGATCAACTATATGCTCGAAATGAATAAATCAAAGTACTTTGGCGTTATAAAACGATATTTGATCACACACACACACAAAATGTTTTTCCAAAACGTGTTCTTTTAACCCTTCGAATTAAATGGTATTATAATCTTTTATTTTCCTTTTATCAAAAAAAAAAAAAAAAAAAAAAAAAGAAAGAAAGAAAGAAAAAAATAGTAAAAAAAAAAAGAGAGAGAAAGTGATACAAAATTGAAGGAAGTTGTAAACATCTTGGTCGTGTGGTCGCAAACGTAGAAAAAAAAAAAAAAGAAAGTAGCCAAAACGAGGAAGGAACGACATTTCACAACCATCTTGACGTTTCGAAGGACTCCACGCCTTCCGCTTTAAGACGATGAAGTATCGGCCGATAAATGTCCGGTGTGAACGGCAATAACATACCCCTTTGTTGTATCTCACCTGAAATTCATCACTCTTACGTTATTATTATATACCGTTTAGTTAGAAATCGTATATCGATAATGCATTATCGATCGTTTTATAATAACGTACCGTCCAATATCATTTTAACGGCAATAGCGGCCGGATATCCAACCGTACGAGCCATTGCAGAATGTCCTTTCGCATCACCATAAAGTACCAAATTAATTCCTTTGGCTTCCCTTTTATTGTCGGGCCACAATACCCCAATGTCGTGTCTCAATATAACGAGATCTCGTTCGTTCTTCTCGTAACGTAACTTCTTCGAAAGATAACACGTCAACGTGTCCAACGGGGTGTTCAATTTTAACACCAAATTCTCATCCAACAATCCCAAATCCTCGATGGCCTGTACACGTTCCTCCGAATTAACTCTTTCAGCGATTTTTCGTTTGAGATTCTCGAAGAAGATTTTGTCGTTGGCCAATCCAAGCAAATTGCATATCAATACTCTCTGAAATTAATATCGGACTGGTTATAATTATTTGTGTAACATTGTTACATAAAAATATACTCTACGTTTATACCCATGTTATATCCGGCCCATTCGGATGTAGAATCGGATGAGGATTAGGATCGATAAGCCCGAGATATTGCAGTGCCTGTATGGTGTCGGAAAATCCTTTGAATCTTAACGTACCGCGTAACACGGTGCTGGCATTGTGAATGCCATAAAGTTCGCGATATATGGTACTGTCACGATTTGGGAATCCCTCCAATGCAAATCCAGGAAGAAAGTCGAGAGATTGCACGGCGGACATTAAATCACCGCCACCCGATATTTCTACCTCCTGGAAAACGATCGATCGATCAATCGATCGTCCAGATCGAATCGAATCGAATCGAGTCGAGTCGAGTCGAAAATTTCTTCTTCTTACTACGAGCTCTATAGTTCTACTTTGTATACCTGGCCATCGCGATGATACTTGGCCGGTGCCAAAGTATTCAACAGTGCGCCTTTGGGCGACCAACTGAATTTGTATCTCAAAGGATTGAAGGAGCATTCGGGTGCTGGTAAACCGCCGCACCATGAGACGAACGATTCTATCCTTCCCCCGGCTTTTCTAACGTCATCGAAACATTCCAATGCCAATAGATGATCTATACCAGGATCGAGACCTATCTCGTTCAAAACCGTAATACCCGCGGCGACGGCTCTGAAAGGAAGGAAGGAAGGATTATGTATCGATCGTCCAACGCGTTAAACACAGGAAATCGTATAAGAATAAACTACGACCGATCGTGTTTTTAAAAATAAATATAGAACAAAAATTACGCTTACTCCTCGTGAAGGCCCTTGACATTATCATTCATGTAACTGGCCGTTACCAAATGCGTTTTGGTCTCTATGCAAGCCTTAGCTATAACGTGATGCAACGAATAGGGTAATAAAGATACGACGACGTGGGCCGATCCGATAATATCCTCCAGGATGTCCGGTCTCTCGAGAACATTTAAAAATATCGGTTCAACCCCGGGAAATCTATTGGCCAATGCGTCAGCCTCGTCCTTCAATTGGGACACCACCACGATTTTGATGCTGTCGTCTCTGTGAAGATATTCGACCACCGGCGCCGAAACATGCCCGGCGCCCAATACGACGACCTTAAACGATCAACGAACGACGAACGGATAAGACGTTAGAAATTATTTTCCTTTTCCTTTCTTTTGTTCCACCCTCCCCCCCCCCCGATACACTTGCAAACAATTTGTTATTATTTGTTATTCATTGTTTATTATTAAACAATGAATTTTCCATTCTCGTTCGATCCGATGTTCTCTTTTCATCGAAACGATTTGATAAATTTATCTTAAACGGATAAACCTGTTTTATATATATATATATATATAAATACATAGAGAGAGAGAGAGAGAGAGAGAGATTACCGTTTTATTTTGTTTATCCCCGTTATCGGCCTTATGTCTGCTACGATGATTCAATTGTCGAAGCTCTTGGATGTATTCGAAATTTGGGGTTAACTTTCCATTCGAGGCGATAATGGCGTCGTTAACGACCGGACTAAAATCGTGTTCCTCCAATGGCCTCTTGGCGTCCGACATTATAACTTCAAGTGCGTAAGGATACAAAAGATTGCCGAAAAAGTCCGTCGATTCTTTGGGCAATTGCGTTGGCATGTTATCGATCGAACACACCAAGACCCCGGGACCTTTGAACGATTTCGTGTCTTTGTTGCGATCGGCGTCGTAAAGGCAAAATGGCGTATCGATCGTTGTACACTCGTTCATGAATCTATAAACATTAATGATAACGACGCGTTACAAAAATGTATGTATGTATGTATATATATATATATATATATATATATATTTTTTTTCTTCTTTTTTTTATCATCATCATTATTATTATCGTTATTATTATTTTCTCTTTCCGAAGGAGCGATATTTATTTGTGCTTACTCTATACTACCACCGGGGTCAGCCGATATGTCACAAATCGCTAACATACGATGAGGCAAAGCCGGGGCGCCAACGCTTATGGGCAACCAAGGTGTATTCGGGGGTCTTAACAAATACTTAGCGTCCGGTATGGTCAATAATTTAGGCGAGTCGACCGCCCAATAAATGCCGTTTATTATGACCGAAGTGTACGGCGCTATCTTTTTGCTGAAGGTGGATATATATCTTTCGGGATGTTTGTCGTATTCGTCCGGTTCGAAACCACCGCCGTCTTTTCTCTCCAAATGATGCCTCCGTCTCACCTCGCAGGCATAAATTTTCGTGGTATCTTAGAAATCGAAGATGGGTTAGGGGGGCGGGGCGGACGAGGCGGGGGGTAGGGGAGAAAAAAAAAAAGAAGTATCGATCAGAAGATAAGAAGGACGGTTTGTAAGCGGACAAACAAGCTCGATTGTTATTCTTAAACGATGGTTTGTTTGTTTTCTTTTTTTTTTTTCTTTCTTTCTTTCTTTCTTTCTTTCTTTTCTTTTTTTTTTTTTTTTTTTCTTTTTCTTTTACCTCCGTGTTCCGCGACCTTTCTAAGCATCTCCGGTGGTACGTACTCGTGTGGAAGTTCTTGCAATACCTCTTGGCCACCCTGACTCACGTTACCGCTTCCCGTGAAGACGAACGTCAACGGCCCTATGGATTTCGGCATTGCGCCCAATGCAATTTCGTATCCTGCGTCCCTTACGGACTGTCTCGCCATCGACGAGTCTCTGTAATTGTGCGCCGGTCCGATATGCTGTGAGAATTTCATGTATGTTGATTAAAGAAACAAACAAACAAACAAACAAACGAACAAAAAAAAAGAAAAGAGAAGAGAAGAAGAAGATAAAACCACTACTATGCGTAAGGATGAAACTTCTTTAATAGAATGATATAGCAACGTTGAAGGATATACCATGAACGGTGTATGATGACCCAATGCCAATAACCTAAGCCCCAATCCGTGCAATATGTTAACCATACCGGCGACCCCGGCGTACTTGCCGAACGCCACAACCCTTTGACCGTTTTGATCGGTCAATTTTTCATAATCCAACAAACGTATATTCTTCTCCAAGATCGCATCCAACAATGGCATATTGTTTTCTTGGGCCTTTATCGTGTGAGAGAAGAAGCAATAGGTTTTATTTGGTATCAGATGATCTACCGGTACTTGCTTCACCCCAAATATGACGGAAGCAGTACTTATGTCCTCTTGTACGAGGGCACCTGCAGCCTGATACGTTTGAACCGGATATGCTCTCCTATTGCTAGGTTGTACTATCACTTTTACACCAGCTCTTACTAATCGGCGAACGTTCGATGGTGCCAATGGTGCTCGTCTTTCCCATACCGACTGATCCTCCCGTCTTATCGCTATTACTCTTCCCTTTAAAGTCTGAAATCATATTATTCGTCTAAATAATATATGTCTATAAAAAAAAATAATATATATATGTGTGTGTGTGTACACGCATGACAAAATTTAGACTCTCACGACCATTTATTTGTTTAGAAAAATAATAATATTGAAATCTTACGCTGGTATAACGGGTACTGCGCGTTATAATACTTATTGGTTTCAATTTCAAATGGTACTTTTGTTCCAATTTCAAAAATCCTAATATACACATAATATATATTTTTTATGATCAACGATATCGAACGAGAGAGAACGTTGTATGCGTAAACGCTTCACACCATCCATCCACTACCGAAGATAATATACACTGTACGACGTGTACGATACGACTGGAGGAGAAATCTATTCGTTGAATGTAAGTACGTTATTTAGTTAATGGTACATTAGCTTGGGTTTCATGAATCGTATCAATATTTCGATACGCTACGCAGGTCATCGAGTTCATAACAGTATGCAATAAAAATACTGATAAGTCAAATGTTACAAATCGTTGACATATGAGTAAATGATGATATAATGTAATAAAAAAAAAATAAGAAAAAAAGAAAGAAAGAAAGAAAGCAAAAAATAGAAAAAGGAAAAACCCCAAAGTTTTTTGAATTTTTATAATGAAATTTTTTCGTTACGTTCTCGTTATATTCAACGAACGATCTGTACAATTTTTTACTCGTTCAGACCACCTGTACAATCGTTTCCAATTTCTACAAAATAAAATTATTGTCCCCCTTTCGTTTATACATTAACGAGAGACTGTGTGTAGCTCTAAAGAAAAAAAAAAAAAGAAAAAAAAACGATAAACATACGTTTGGCATGTATAATTTGTTTCCGAATGTTGAAACGCAACGGCGCCCATTTTATGTTCTTCTTGTCAAATAAATAAGTCGAAGCTCGCGAAGAAACGTCGTAGCACGTATGTCGTGTGTGTGTGTATTTTTAGAGAGGGGGAAAGGGAGAGAGAGAGAGAGAGAAAAAAGAAGACGCAAAGTTAACGATGTAACGATTGATAGGACATATTTTTTAATACTTTATTTTTCAACATTCAGCATTCAAGGAAACAATCAACAAATATATTCAATCTTTTGATACGACCAAAATTCTTATTACGATAATATTATATTATATTTCTATATCTGATACGGGACAATTGTTCATATTTATATTTATATTTTTCTTCTTCCTTTTTTGTTGCTGTTTTTCTTTCCGTTAATTGTATAAATATCAATATATACATATATTTATATAGAAAAAAAAAAAAAAAAAATATAACATAATTTATTCCAATCGTTAATTCGATTGCGCTTTGATCGATAAATACATCTTATTTTTAATCGTCTGTTTGGTAGGATTAATCTTCTTCAATATTTGAGTCATAATGTTGACAAGTTGTTCGGACGTCAGACCAGTCTTTTTGGATTTGAATTTTTGTAAAAGTTCCGTCGTAGTCATCGGTTTACGCATCAAATATCGTCTAACTGCATCCTCGGTGATTCCGGATTCGCTGTAAAAAAAAAAAAAAAAATAAGGAAAGAACAAGTAGTCGCTTATTGTCCAACTGCAAAAATGCAGTGTGTGTGTGTGTGTGTGTGTGTGTGTGTGTGTGTGTGTGTGTGTGTGTGTGTGTGTGTGTGTGTGTGTGTGTGTGTGTGTGTGTGTGTGTGTGTGTGTGTGTGTGTGTGTAATTTAAATTTAGATGAAAAATGTTACCTAGCTCCCGGAATATAAGACGTTACCGGAACTAAATTGAAATTATCTAATTTCAATTTTTTAGCCTGCGACAAGTCAGGAGAACCGGATTGTTTTCTCTTGAAGGGATCAACCGCGTTTGTGGCCGCTGGTGTGGGGGTTGCTGATCTAGAGCTGTGCGCGCTATTCGATTTTTTATTATCTTTCTCCTTCAAAGTATCGGATTCCGAACCGGAATCGCTGGAAAAGTCACTGGACGAATCCTTGCCAGGTGCTGACGACTTCTTCGTATCCTTCTTCTTGTTCTGTTTCTTCTTTTTCTTCTTATCCTTCTTACCGACCGAATCCTTATCCTTGTCCTAAATTAATATCATATTTGAATAAATTTTACTAACAACTATTATTTACGTATGTATGAAGGAACGATTAAAAATAATGGTTAAAAAATACGATAGTCCGTACCTTATCATCCTTTTCCTTGTTTTCCTCATTGTCATCCTTATCTTCGTCGCCTTCCTTTTTATCCGCCTGTTCCTCGTCCTCCTCCTCCTCGTCGGACGCAAGCAATTTCCTTAAAGCGTCCTCCTCCGCCACGGATTTGATCTCCTTCTGTTGTTCCAATTCGGATTCGGAATCCGACGAATCAGAGATGTAATCGCATTCTCTTCCCTCCTCGTCGCCATCGTCACTTTCCTCAAACGCTTCGTCGTCCGACGTGTTCTTCTTCTTCTTCTTCTTCTTCAGTATCTCCGCTGAAAACAAATCAATATTAATTTATATTGTTTTCTAGTCAGGACGTTCGCACTTATTTTTCTTTTTTGTTTTTTTTTTGTTTTGTTTTTTTTTTTTCCTTATTTCAAACGTGTGACATCCCATACATTTTCCTTTCTTCTTCTTCTTCGTATTATCTTCATCCTCGGAACCCTTTTTGCTTTGTTCGTCGCTCAATGAATCATCGTCGTCGCTGTCTATCCACTCATCCATCTCCGATATCTTCAAATCCTTGTCCTTCTTACCAGATTTCTTACCCTTACCGCCGTCCATTAGCTCCTCCTCGTCTCCTCCTTCCTCGTCGTTCCTCAATCTCTTGCGCAACATCAATGAAAAATAATTCATTACTTTGTTCCTACGACTAAATTCCTGTTCCGCCTCTTCGGCGCTAAGTGCCTTATATCTTTGGATAGGTTGAAAGTTGTACCTATGTATTGAAAAATATAATACGTTTCAAAAAAAAAAAAATATATATATATATATATATATATACATATTTATATAAATATAAAAAATTGTTATACCACTCGTGCAATGGAAAAGCTTCGATGGCACCATCGGCAGCGTGCGTAAATACGTAGTACGCCGCGTTTTCGCTAATACCGCCTTCCCTTATGCCCTTGAATTTTTTCCCCGTCTTTCCACCGGACTTAAGAATCCAAGGCTGATCCTCCGGCTTGTATTTCCTACTAGTAATACCAAATTTTTTTCTCCTAGCCTCCTCTCTCGCGTCCCGTCCGAATTCTGATCCGGCGCCAAACTTTGGCATCTCTTCCTCCACCCCTTTATACTCTTTCATATTATTTTCACGTTCCATTTTCACTTGTTTCCATTTGGAAAAGTCAACGTTTAACGTCGCATTGAAACGCATCACATTATGCTTCTTTTTACTATTTCTACAAAATAACAACAAACTGTAGTTTTCTTTCCTACCTTTTTTTTTTTTTTTCACTGGGTACGAGTTCAATGACAAATAAATGAAAAAAATTTACGTACTTGGGTACTCTTATACTGAATTCTTGTACGGATGGTACGCCGGGTGGCTGTAAGGATAAAAGAGATCAGCGTAAAAATAAATACAAAAGAAAAATTGCACTTTTCAAAAATAATTATAGGTTAATAATAACGCACCTTCGGTGGTGCGATAGCTGTCATTTTCTTCTTCTAAAGCAATCTATTGGTATAAAATAAAAAGAATAAATTATTCCATGAATGCGCAGTAATTGAACGATACCAAATCTTATATTTGTTTTTTCTTAAAAATATTTGAGAACGATGTACTTCTGATATATCGTTACTACGCAACTTGATGCAACTGCAACGAACACGTGCATACGACAATGCATCCAAAGTTAAGAACGTAAGATGGTGAACTAACGTTTCAACAGGTGGCACCACCGTCGCTTCGAACGTTACGATTTGCCTACTGGTAGGGGTAACGCGAAAAGTGTATAACCTATACAAGTTTATACACCGATACAATTAGACGCATAGCGTGGACCAAGTTTCCCCTGTTACGCTTGTAGTTCGTATTTCGTTCGTACCTGGCGCTAAAATCGCATACACTAGAAATCTTCGGATTATAGTGAACAGTGCTATAACGTGTTATAATGTATTATAGGATTAGGATTGGAGTTTAGACTTTAGTGTTAAATTGTTTGGCATCATATATGATAAATTCTGATAAATGATAAAAAACCTTATGTGTTAATAATAATCTACACACACACATATATATATATGTATTATATATATATATATATATATATATATATATATGTATATATATATGGTCAAAATATTTTCATTTTGTATAGACAATAATCTGAGCTAATTAACGCTATGAGGGAATTATGGCGCAGTGAAAAGCTTAGGTTTAAAGATACTATAGTATGATAGATATTGCTGTTTATTTATATTAAAAGAAATGTGCGTGAATTATGTTCTTATCGTGTAACGATCATCAATTCTAATCGCTTTATTTATGTCTGCCAACGTTATCGTGCATGCATTCTTGTACATAACCTCTCGTCCATAACGATATACAATTAATAATAATAATAATAATAATAATAATAATAATTTATCTCAACGTTATCATCATGATTAAGGCCATTTTAGTTTTTAATAATCATGGAAAGCCACGTCTTTCGAAGTTTTACCAATACTTCGTAAGTATGTCTATAAATGTTTGTTTCCTAGGTCGATATCAGGATTCACATAGGTTATTTAGGATTCATCGGTCATATGTTTGCAAAAATTGTTAATTTATTGTTTTAGAATGAGGATATGCAACAACAGATCATTAAAGAGACATTTCAACTTGTATCGAAAAGAGACGATAACGTTTGTAACTTTTTGGAGGGTGGTAGCCTAATAGGGGGATCCGATTACAAGCTGATTTATCGCCACTATGCCACTCTTTATTTTGTATTTTGCGTTGACAGTTCAGAGTCAGAACTTGGAATTCTAGATCTGATACAAGTTTTTGTCGAAACGTTGGACAAATGTTTCGAAAACGTTTGCGAGCTTGATCTTATTTTCCACGTTGATAAAGTTCATTATATACTTAATGAATTAGTGATGGGTGGTATGGTATTAGAAACTAACATGACAGAAATACTTACGAGAATAGAGGATCAAAATAAATTGGAGAAACAAGAGGTAAGTCCTTCGATTGTAATATTTATTTTATCTAATCTTTATATTTCTTTGCTTAAATTACTAAACAAATGCTTTGCAAATAATATGAAAATATAGTGTTACCATATAATGCTTTTTAAATTAATATATTTATATATATATATGTATAGATATATATATACATATTATTTTTAATATATATGTTTTTCTGAATAGCTAAATAATTTAATAAAATATTAGAATATATATATATTTATACATACATATATATATATATATATATATATATATATATATATATATATATATATTCTATAAATAATCAGCACAGATATTTAACTAAAAATGTTTCATTTGTTGTTACAAAGTTATTACAGATTATAAATTTGTTTGTTTCATTCATTGAATATTAAATCATAAAATAAATATAAAATGTTTTCAATTGTCCTTTATTTCGTTAACATCATAGAATATATATTAAGATGAATATGATATACAAATGAATTATTAAAATAACAAATTAAAAGGTCATATTAACCAAGCTTCTCGAAGAGTTAATATTACTTGTAGTAATTTGTTGATTGCTAGCTGTGCATGTTTGGTATGCTCCGTAAAGCAGTTTCATGCGGTGGTAGGACTGATCAACCTAACATCAATTTTAGGGGACTTACAGATCAGGACGATCTTGCTCACCTCGTCCGTTTGTCCTTCTGGGGCCCCCTCCTTAAGTAAATCAGCAGTAGACAATCTGGCCACCTTAAATAAATTCAGTCCTACATATGTACAATTGTCTGTGATTACTTTCTCTCTCTCTCTCTCTCTCTCTCTCTCTCTCTCTCTCTCTCTCTCTCTCTCTCTCTCTCTCTCTCTCTCTCTCTTTCTCTATCTCTATCTCTCTTTCTTTTAACTTTTTACTTTTTACTTGTTCTTTTCTTTCTCTCTCTTTCTCTCTCTCTCTTTCTCTCTTTGTTACTAAGAAATTGAAACATAAGTCTTTTTCATAGCTTCATACGAGATCGCCGTTCATAACACGCATGATAAATACTATTGTTTATAAATGTCCGCTCCATGACAGTGCCTTATTGCAATTGTATACGTCGCAATAATCCATAAATAAAATATGTATTGTGTAGCTAATTATTACTTACTTGTCTTCACTCCTGGAAATGATAATAGCTATCGATTAAAATCCCTTAAAGCATTTGCCCATTTTCCATTTTCTCCATCCATATATAAATGTGTGCAGGCGGGAATCACAGCAGCACCAGCGCGTGCTGTATCGGCGGTGAAGAATATGAATATACCGCAACAAATAAAGGATATGAAGCTACCTGACTTACCGCAAGCTATAAAAGATCTCAAATTCTGACCAGCCGTTACGTCGTTGGCTCCCAGCTGACTGCTCTCCTCATCTACCAACCCATGTACAAGCGATAACGCTACAAGGATAGTCTTTCCTTCCCTTCGAGCGAATGAAAATGCACCAATGTTGCCCAACACCTCGTACACCTCGTCTCAACGATATCAGAGTTAAAAGTGTATATATATATATGTGTGTATATATATATATATATATATAAACTATTTAAACGATTTGTCTTCTTTGTGCGCTGAAAAATGTTTCCGACGAAAGGTTGGAGAGTATTAAGAATCGATCAACTTCAGGCCAAAAATTTTTTGACTTTGAAAGTCTGAAATAAAATTTTTCTCGTAAGTGTAAAGAAAATCCGAAGAGTAAAAAAAAAAAAAAACTTTTGTATTATCCAATGGACAAAGAGAACAGACATAATTTATCTCCATATTTCGGAAATATATGGACTGTTCAGTGTTGTTCCTCTATAGTTACGAAGATACGCTAAGTCTATGTTACCACATACCAATATTGCATTTCTCCCATTATCCATAATAATAAACTTACGATATTTTGTTTATTAAAGATATACTCCCTGATATTGTTATTGAAATCATTAAACATTCATGTTATAATGTAATGAAAGTATATTTAATAAACATTTCTCTGACATATTTAAAATTTTTATAATGTACACACTGTTCGTTCGTGTTTACTTTGTTTTAATGAAGTAAAATGCGGAACGACAGAGGAGAAACGTTACAGAATTAAAAGGCAGATATTTACAACTACAGACAAATCTTCACCTCTTACAACAAATACGGATCTTTTACCGAGAGGACGTTGTCACTTCTTAAACGTATTATTTATCTCGTTTCTCAAAGTCGTCCATACGTATCCTACGCCTTTCTCCAATAACGGCGGTGGATAAGGGGTATTTTTAAGCTTGTAATAATCGGACGGCGCGTGCATAACAAATTCCATGCATTCCAATTTACGCGGCAGATCTTCCTCCGGTCCGACAATATACGTCTCCGGACAGAATCCTTCTTCTGGCGGAGGACTGCAATCGACAAACTTGATACATCGATTTATTTCAAGAAACAACGACGTCATTGCAAACGATTACGACAAAAGAAAAAGAAAAAAGTACTCGGACATACCTCGCAGTGGTCGGCAAAAGCCAGGTCACGGCGGCGCTCTTCTCGCAATACTGATCCGTAAGTAATCCACGTATTTGGGCGTAGTAAATGCCACCGTCTATGTCCTGCATGGAAACTATATCGCCGACTTGAAAATAAGTACCTTTATAGAAGACAAAATTGCTGGTGACAGGAGTTGCGGTGGCGGTCGGAGCTTTCACCGGCTGGATGGATAAAGAACGACGAAGGATACATTTTACAACGGGGGTTACTTCATAAACCTTATCCCACCTCCCCTTCCCAATTGACATAGAAATATGTAAGGGTGTAACTGTACCGTTTTTTTGAACAGGTTTCGCCTCCCTTTACCCTTTGGCACGATCTTATGAGGGCCGCTCGATTTCGAGTTGCAATACCTCGTGATCCTTGTACTACGTCTGATAGGTTTCAACGTTCCACCTTTGTCGTCTTCCTCGTTCTTCGTTTCCCCATTTGCCTCGGCTGATCTTTTTTTCTCGAGACAATCATTGCACAGATTACCGGACTCGGTTGAGTGCCAAAGTGGAGTTTCCTTGGTCCCGCAATTAACGCACTCAGGTTTACTACCGAGAGGCATCAGATTCCAATATTCAATTCTTATTATCAATTATCGTTCCATTTAAAAGGTAGCTGAAAAAAAGAAAAACTTTTTCCACCTGCACTCCAAAGTTTTCGTCCAATAACTTTGTTGTTGTTGTTGCTGTTGCTGTTGTTGCTGCTGTTGCTGTTGTTGTTGTTGTTGTTGTTGTTGCTGTTGTTGTTGTTGTTGTTGTTGTTGTTGTTCCTCGGCTGTCATTTCGAATGTCATTTGCACGGGAGCACGCAACGAACGAACGAACGTGCTCGCATATATGAAATATGGGATTAACGAAAAAGAGGAAAGGAGAAAAAATAAATATTAACAAAAAACATATTCGAGACGCGATATTATAAGCTTAATGATAAGCTTAGATTTGAGAAGAACGAACGATGGATGACTTTTGGTATCCATGAAATACATCTATAATGGCGCCACTTACGAACGTTTATTTCTAAACAATCCGAAGATACGAATTGATACGTGACAATCAATATTTATTAACCTCAATCTTCTTACATTTTATAATCCAATCCATCGAAAAATTTTATTCGAATGAATAAAACAAACTGACAACTTTCGACTTATCGACGCAAGAGGAGATCTGTTTTATCGACGATTAAACCGATTCTACGATTCGACGATAGTTGCGCGCCCGTAATACGCGTGCATTAGTTCACTTTAATAATTAGACTAATCAACTGGAAACTGAGAGGAATGTTTTCAATAAAAAAATAAATAAATAATAACGATAATAATAACAATAATAATAATAATAATAATAATAATAATAATAATAATAATAATAACGATGATAATGACAAAAACGAAAAAGATCTTCTTCGACGACGTATCGCTTACGTTGAATATTCGCGCGCATTTTGAATATATCGAAGGATTAATAAACAAACGGAGATAATATCGTTATCGATCGTTATTACTGTAAAAAAGAAAAATAAGAAAAAGATAACAATCGAAGAGAAAGGAAAGAGAAATAATAGACGTTGGGGAGAAAATAAATAAATAAATAAAAAAAGAAAAAAATAAAAAAGAAAAAAGAAGAATAAGAAGAAAGAAAGGAAAGGAAAAATAATAACGAAATGCGTGTGTGTGTGTGTGTGTCGCGTGTGTATCCCCCGATATTTTGAATGAAAACGCGTCTGTCGGTAATGCATATTGTAAAAAAAGGAAATACAGCCGTAGCTGATTCCACCTACTATTTCCTCCTCTGTATTATCGATCTGGTTTCGGTCCGATGTGGACATGCGTTTAACGTTATAACTTCATTGTGACAGATGCCCTGTTCGGGGTATCCTGCTTTTTTTTCACCCAGTGTTACTCACCCCCTCGTTCGAATTAAATTTTTTGCCCTCGTGTTCACAAATATATATAAATATATATATATATCGTATAATAATTATTATTCGTCGTTTATGAAATCAATGTAAAAATCCGATTTGTGACGATGGACGTCATAAAAGTTCATTGATCGAGCAACGAATTATTTCTATCTCACTCTTTCTCTCTCTCTCTCTCTCTCTCTCTCTCTCATTCACTCTCTCATTCTCTCTCTCTTTCTCTCTCTCTCTCTCTCTCTCTCTAGTGTCTGCAACATGTGCCTTTTCTATCTGTGAGTAAAAAATATTTATTTATTTATTTAATGTACATTAAAATTGTTCAATTTATCAAACATTATTCGCACTCGTGATTTTTTGGTTATTATCGTTATCATTGTTATTATTATTACTCGATTATTATTGTTACTGAATTTATTATTATTATTATTATTATTATTATTCATTTTTTGTTTCCCACTTTTTCTTTTTATTTATTTTTTTTTTCATCCTTTTCTCAAAAAATCTAATCGGTAATATACGATTAAACGTTTGTTGAGTGTAATGTCGTCGAAATAGGATATATTGAAATATATAATATCTGTATATTCGTACGCGTATGACGTGAAACATTGTTTAATTATTAATGTTATAAAAACGAAAGGATGGAAAGGAAAATGACGAGTACATAATCAGTTACAAAAGTGTTGAAATTTTTTGATGACACATTCGATGATCAATTCGTGTAACATTATTGTTGACAGGTTGAATAATTTTTTTTAAAGAATCCTACGTATGTCCTCCACCATTTATTTTGTCTTGTTTTTATATATTTTTATTTTATTATTTCTATTTTTTTTTTTTTTTTATCTTTGCACAAAAACCATGCACGTGATATTTGTCTCTTCGACATATTTATCTCTTTTTTTTTTTCTTTCATTTCTATTCATTTTTTTTTTTTTTTTTAATTAATTATTTTCACAATACTTACGATATTTCTATATACATATAAATTATATTATCTATATGGTAATTATATATCTATATATATATATATATATATATATATATATATATATATATAAAGTTTACATGTAATAATCGATCGATATATGTATTACATGTTACACGTCAGCGGTGTATCATGACGCAATATGCGTGTGTTGTTATTTAAGTTGCTATGTAGATTTAAATCGAACATTAAAAGTTAAAATATAATGAAAAGTAAATTGTTTTGTATAAAAAATTTTTTAAAAAAGAAAAAAAAAATATATATATATATATATACTTAAATAAATATTTACGTGTAAAAGAAATTTATCAAATTTGATCGAAGAATCATAAACCAAAATATATATTTAAGAGACATATATGGTAGCTGATTTTTTTTCGTTTTTTCTTTTTTTTTTTTTTTTTTTTTTTTTTTTTGAATACTTATTCCAGTTCTCGATCATTCGCCTAATATTTCTTTGCTATTTTTAATTTTTACCAATATCATCGTTAACATTATTATTATTGTTATTCTCATTTATAACGATAAGGATCGAGTCTTTGAAAGTCTTTAGTTGAAATACTTTATTATTCTTCCCACCTGTAGAACAGATAGTCGATTTCATTCTCATTCATTATTGAAACACACAAGTACATACTCGTGAACCTTTCGATGTGTTAAGGTTAGAGGTCGTTAGAAACATTATTATATTTTTATTAGAATCACTTCGTTTAGAATTGCTTTTTTTATTTCTTCCTCTTCTGTTTTTCTTCGTTGAATTTTAATTATTTCATTAATATATATATATATATCGATATCATTTTAGATCAATTATTAATAATCTTAAAAATGTTTTACGATACTAATAAACTTCGAATTTTCAACAAACAAACACGCGCGCATAAAATGCGTACTATTTTTCTTCTCAGCTGAAAGATTTTTCTTTCTCTTTTTTTTATCTTTTTTCTTTTTTCGTTTAGCTAAAAGATTGCACGAAAAAAAAAACATACATATATATATATATATATTATTTTTTCTTTTCATCAATCAAAATTTTGTATTCCATCGCACGTATTTTATTTACAATAATGATTGATATGGAGAATATGAAATTAAGAAAAAAAAAAAAAAAAAAAGAAAAAAAAAGAAAGGAAGAAAAAAAAAGAAGAAGTAAACAGAAAAGGTAAAAAGAAATTGATAAAATCGCAATGAAACTTTGTTGATACCCTTTTAAGATTCTCATACGAAAGAATTTTCTTTATCTTTTACGTGTTAACTCGAACACATTTCTCTTTTATCCCTCTTGGACAATTGATTTTCTCTTCTTTTAATAATTCACGACACACGTACAACATTTACCCGGTATAATGAAGTTGGAAACATTATTTGATGGTAATCATAATGCGTCGTTATGAGCGTCAATCATCACTCGATATAGGGTAGGCCGAAAGTTCCTTCCTTTTTTTTTTCTTTTCTTTCTTTTTCTTTCTTTCTTTATCTCCTTTCTCGCGAACGTCGAATTACTATTCGTCGTGACAACGTATCGTCGTTCGCATTTTAAAATTACAAGCATCTCTGTCTTCGAACAAAAAAAACAAAAAAAAAAAAAAAAAGACGTTCGTAAAATTACAAGAATCTCTCTGTCTTTGAGAAAAAGAAAAAAATTGTAATTGATATATACGATCGATGGTATTGTACGAACTAGGGACGAATAAATTTCGATCGAATACAAATAGAGATAACGCCGATTAACGTGTTACCCAATGATCATCGTTTCGAAAATAACAAACGTACGAATATAACGACGATGACGACGTTGATGTCGATGTTGATGTTATTTTTTGTAATTTAAGGTAAGAATCCCGTCTCGAGAAAGAAAAGAAAAAGAAAAAAAAAACAAAAAAGGGAAAAGGAAAAGAAACCAAACAAAAATAACGATGACTGCCATGATCGAGGACGTACAAACTCTACAAACCCTAACGATTCACACGAGCGACGTTAATACCGTCGATTTTGCTGGCGATTGTATCCTGGTAACTGGATCAGGGTAAATAATAGTTCGGCTTTTCGAATACTTATATTTATATACATAATTTTATACAATTTATAATTATTATAAATTTATTTTATATATTTTATATATTTTATATATTTATATATATTATAAATATTTTATACAATTTATAATTATTATAAATTTATTTTATATATTTTATATATTTTATATATTTATATATATTATATTTTATACAATTTATAATTATTATAAATTTATTTGATATATTTTATATGTTTTATATATTTATATATATTATAATATTTATATACAAAATTTATATACATAACTGGCACGACAAACATATTGATGATAATAATAATAATAATAATAATAATAATGATAATGACAAAGAGATAAGAATAAATTAATCGTATTATTTATTATCAGGGACAAACGTGTAAGAGTTTGGGAATGGCAGAACGGTACCGGTTACGTCGAAGCTTTCTTTTCACCACTTTTAGGTCACAAATATGGGGTAACGTCGGTCAAAGTTAGCCCACAATCGACAATGCTAGCGTCTTCTAGTATAGACGGTACTACGTTGCTATGGAATTTAAGGGTAAGATATTTTTGTATGTTTGAATTTTTTTCTCTCTCTCTCTCTCTCTCTCTCTTTCGAATCGCCTCCTCTTTCTCTTACAATATTTTTTAACGTTACCGGTTTCACAAAGACAACGAACGAAACGAAAAAAAAAAAAAAAAAGAAGAAAAGAGAAAAGAATCCGTGAATAATAGAATTTTATCGATCACCCTATATATATATATAATAACGAATAAAAATTATTTATTTATTTATATTTTCTCTCTCTCTCTCTCTCTCTCTCTCTTTCTTTCACTTCGAACGAAAAATATTTCGGCTCGTATAAATATATAAAGAAAATTTTCGACGATCGTCTCGCGGGAGCGAAAACGAGCGTGTTTAATCTTTACGAAATCACTTTTTTTTTTTTTTTTTATATTTTCTCCCATAGACGGGAACGAAGATACACGCGATGGTACAGGTCGGCGGGGAGTCCGTGAGAATTTGCAGATTTTCTCCGGACTCGACGTTGCTCGTTACGGCCGGTGATAACGGACAGATCTGCCTTTGGGATTTGATTCGTCGCACGTTGATCAGGCAAGAAGGAATATCCCAATAATATACTTTTACGCGTTCGTCGTCGCAAAAAAAAAGAAAAAAAAAAAAAGTAGAACAAAAAAAAAGAAAAAGGAAAACAAAACGACGTTCACTCGACGCAAACAACCTACGACGATTAATTATGTGTATCATTGTCGTTATCGTCCTTCCTTCTTTCTCTCTCTCTCTTTTTTTTTTTTTCTTCCTTTCTCCAGATCGTTTCAGAGACACGAGAGCGCCGTTCAAGGTGTATGCTTTACGCCGGACTCGAATTGGTTACTCACTACGTGCACGTTCGGCGTTATGAATCTCTTCTCTACCACCGAAATGATCGATCCAAGCTTGACCAGTGGTCAATCGGTAACCGTATTTGCCTCGGTCGACGATGCCCACGATCTCGGCGTGGTTTCTTGTGATTTTTCGATCTCACAAGAGGTAACGGCTACAGGTATATATAAAATATATATATATATATAGATATGTATATATATATATGTGTGTGTGTGTGTGTCCAGTCATTATATAAAATAAACTCGTAGACGTTCGTTCAATTAATAAAACGTTTTCGATATTAATTTTATTTTATTTTTTTTTTTTTTTTTTACAATTTCGATTACGATATATAGACAATGAGTCATATATGTATAAGTATATATAATTATATATATATGTGTGTGTGTCTGTCCGGAGTCATTATATAAAATAAACTCGTTAGACGTTCGTTCAATTAATGAAACGCTTTCGATATTAATTTTATTTTATTTCTTTTTTTTTTTACAATTTCGATTACGATATACAGGCAATGAGTCGTATATGTATAGGTATATATAATTATATATATATGTGTATGTGTCTGTCCGGAGTCATTATATAAAATAAACTCGTTAGACGTTCGTTCAATTAATGAAACGTTTTCGATATTAATTTTATTTTATTTTATTTTTTTTTACAATTTCGATTACGATATACAGGCAATAAGTCGTATATGTATAGGTATAATAATATATATATATATATATATATATATATATATATGTGTGTGTGTGTGTCTAGTCATTATATAAAATAAACTCGTTAGACGTTCGTTCAATTAATGAAACGTTTTCGATATTAATTTTATTTTATTTTTTTTTTTTTTTTTACAATTTCGATTACGATATATAGACAATGAGTCATATATGTATAAGTATAATTATATATATATAATAGGTATATATAAATATATATATATATATATGTGTGTGTGTCCAGATTCATTATAAAATAAATTCGTTAGACGTTCGTTCAATTAACGAAACGTTTTCGACATTAATTTAATTTTATTTTTTTTTTTTTTTTACAATTTCGATTACGATATACATGCAATGAGTCGTATATGTATAGTTATAATAATATATATATATATATATATATATATATATATATATATGTGTGTGTGTGTCTAGTCATTATATAAAATAAACTCGTTAGACGTTCGTTCAATTAACGAAAATTGAAAATTTCTTTTTTTTTTTTTTCTTTAACAATTCCGATTACGACGTACAGGCAACGAGTCGTTTACCAAAGTTTATCAATTGGTTACCTGCGGCAACGA
The DNA here is from genome assembly GCA_918808275.2 of Dolichovespula sylvestris. NCBI lineage: Eukaryota > Metazoa > Arthropoda > Insecta > Hymenoptera > Vespidae > Dolichovespula > Dolichovespula sylvestris. Next base: position 10,090,738 of record OU964964.1, read on the forward strand.
TCACAACGTAAAGCTATGGGAGGTCATAGTTAACCAAGAGAAGACCGAGGCCCAACCAAATTCTGCCACCATAAATCTTTACAGGGTAATGGAAAAGCACAGCAGTGCCTTAACTTGCGTAAGATTTAGCTCCAACGGATTATACATCGCCAGTAGTGGTCTTGATAAAACAGCAATAATTTGGGAAACGGTGAGTTGTTTGATTGGTTTGTCTGTATACGCGGTCGCGGGGGTGGGGTGTGGGGATGGGGTGGGGTGTGGGGATGGGGTGGGGTGTGGGGATGGGGTGGGGTGTGGGGATGGGGAGGGGTGTGGGGATGGGGTGGGGTGTGGGGATGGGGAGGGGTGTGGGGATGGGATGGGGCGTGGGGATGGGGTGGGGTGTGGGGATGGGGAGGGGTGTGGGGATGGGGTGGGGCGTGGGGATGGGGAGGGGTGTGGGGATGGGGTGGGGTGTGGAGATGGGGTGGGGTGTGGGGATGGGGAGGGGTTGGGAGGGGGTATCGCCACGATAAAAAGGTACACGCGCATTTAGAAATGAATGAATGAATGAATGAACGAACGAACGAACGAACGAATGAATGAATAAATAAATTTTCTATGATCGCAGAACACGGGGAAGGTGTGCAACGTTTTAGCGAGACACAACAGATACGTCGCGTGTTGCGCGTTCTCGAGAGACGGGAACCTACTTGCGACTGGTGATTATTGGTTTCGAAAAAAGAAAAAAAAAAAAAAAAAAGAAAAAAGAGAAAAGAAAAGTAAAAAAGAGGAGAGAAAAAAAAAAAACAATTTTTCAGCAACCTCGAAAAGAGTTCAAGTACGCAATTGCCGTAATCCGATGCTTTCAGGTTCCAACGATAAGTCCGTTATTGTGTGGGATTTAACGGGGCACCTAACTATCGATTCTGAACTTATACGACACGGTGCTCCTAAGTTATTATTAAATGAACGCGGAAAGGTAGGTAAACTTGTTTGACATAGACCTCCCCACCCTACCCTCCCCCTTCTCTCTCAAGGATGGTTAAGGTCACGATGATTCATTTCTTTTATCGCAGAACGCTATACACGAGCACGACGTAGTACAGAACGCGGAATCGTCTTGCAACGAAGTGAAATTGATTCAAAGGATGGACGATCATGGCGGGGCGGTCAACGGCGTTGCCTTTTATGGGAATCATTTGATAGCTTCCGTTTCAGGGTAGGTTCGTGGATATTTATATGTCCCGTAACAAAAAAAAAAAAAAAAGAAAGAAAAAACAAACGAACGAACGAACGAACGAACAAAAAAGAGAGAAAAGAAATCCTTTTATGACGATCGAATTCTGATTTTATTTGAATTTCAGGGATAAATTGGTACGCGTATGGGGTATCGAGAGAGGCGAGGAGGAGGAGGAGGAGGAGGAGGAGGAGGAGGATATAAGATTTCAAGAGAAACCTTTCAGCCCTTTGGACGGCCACAAGTATAGCGTGAATTACGTAGAATTTAGTCCTTGCGGTACCATGCTCGCGTCCTGTTCATTGGACGGTACCACGATAGTTTGGAACACCGAGGTAACCCGAGTGGACTCTTCTCGGGCTAATTATACTTTTCTCGATTTAATTAATGATAACGTAAGCGTCGATCTTGTAACAGAACGGTGGACACGCAAGGGGATCGTTCGTTAATTCTGGCTCGGGGCTTCGGGTCTGTCGTTGGTCTCCAGACGGTACGAAGATAGCAACTGCCGGGGACGATGAAAAGACGACATTGTGGGACATGGACAGTATGGAACAATTGCAGTATGTTAATTTACGAAACGGGAATTCAACGATCATTTACCTTTATATATATATAACGCGTGTCCTACGCGTGACGTTGATGATACTAAAGATACCTATCGCGTGACTCAAGATTATCTTTTAGAATTTTCGAGGGTCATGCCGATGCGATCACGTCGATAGCGTTTACCCACGACTCGCGTTATCTCGCGACTGCCTGCAACGAGGGTACATGGAGATTGTTCGATATTATCAACGAAAATACCGAATCGGCATTGTTGGTTTGCGACGAGGCACACGACTTGGGCGTACAGGGATGCGACTTTAGTCCAACCGGTGGTTCTATACGCGCCAGTACGTTCGAATAAACGATGATTTTAATAAGAGAGAGAGAGAGAGAGAGAGATTTAAAAGCAACTTTTCTCTCTCTCTCTCTCTCTCTCTTTATTGACAGGTCAACTTGAATTTTTTATATATCTTAACTTTTTTTTTTTTTTTTATAGGAGGTGACTCCAATTTGAATAACAACAAACAGACATACCTATTGGCGACATGCGGAAACGATTCTCTCGTTAAGTTATGGCAATTGACCATTTCGAACGAGGAGGACGACGATGATTCCGCGGATTGTATGGGAACGAGCGATTGTAATGCCAGTTTCAAAGAGAAAAGAACGTTCGCCGGTCATGGGGGTAACGTCATGGACGTACACTTCTCGCCTATTAACGGGGAAATTTTGGGAAGCGTCGCTACCGACAGGACGGCACGTATATGGAGCGTCGTGAGCATTATAATATAATTTTCTTATTCGGAACGTTAAAAAAAAAAGAAAGAAAAAAAAATTGATCCCCCGATGCATGCGTTATTTTGAAAGAAAAGATAAAAAAAACGGGGTAGGTTCAACGAGGAAATATGTGTTTGCAGTTTTCCGGTGCTTGCTTGTACGTCCTCGAGGATCACGAAAGTCTCGTAACATCCTGCGCATTCTCCGAAGATACATCTTTATTCGTTACAGGTCCGCTCTCCGTGTTTTTTTTTTTTTTTATTTTTTTACTTTTTTTTTTTTTATTTCCAACTTTACGTTATATATGCATATAGCGTTGCACTAGTAATTACAATCGGACTAATAACTTCGCATCGTCAATCACATTTTATATTTTTTAGGCTCATTAGACAAGACCGTTCTGGTATGGAGGATACCTCATCAATTGGTGTCTCAAAGTATACTGATCGATAGTTTGAAACAAAATAGAAAAAAGGTAAGATATAAGCGAGCCCTAATGATATTAAAAAAAAAAAAAAAAAATAGAGAGAGAGAGACTAAATATCGTGAAAATTTTTAGTTGGCCGATTGGAGGATCGACGACACGTTGAAATGGTTGAATGAAATAGGATTGGCGAAATTAATGAAGAGAGCTCACGCGTCCGTATTAACGGGACGACAATTATTGAGTATTCCGGTCTATGAGTTATTAATTAAGCTCGATCTTGAGAACAACGAGGAGGTATTAAATCACTCTCATTTTAATTTAACGATAATAAAAAAATTTTTCTTATTTTCTTGTTTTTTTTTTCCTTTTTTTTTTCATTATTAAACACTACATAATCGATTTTCAAAGATGGCCGAAATATTCAAGAAACAGTTGTACTGGTTGAAAAAAGAGGACTCCAACGCGACGGAGATAACGGACGAAACTGAAATACCCCATGAATTTTTGTGTCCCATAACGCACGAGATAATGAAAGAACCGGTTCAATGTTCAGGTATATCGATATTATTATTTATTAATTTCTCTTTTTTTTTTTTTTTTCACATTACAAAAGAAATACCATATGCAACGTAAAAATCGTATGGACTTGTTCCAACAATCGTTAGATGGATTTACGTACGAGAGAGCGGCCATAAACGAATGGTTCCTGTGTGGTAAATATACGAGCCCCATGACCAATGAACCATTACACGACACCACTTTTACGCCTAACATCGATCTGAGAAATGCAATATGCACTTTACTTCATGGTAACGAACCGGAATAATATATTTTTAAGATGGGTATCTTGTGAGGATGGGGGTGTGAGGATGACGGGGAGATGGGTCCCGTGTTCTTTGAAAGGATAAATAATGATTCTTTTATCCGGTAATACACTCGGCACACAGTTATACGGTATGAAAATACTTACGCGTGAAGAATAAAATCTAAAAGAGACGAAGATACGCATAATGCAAATATTTACATCCGTTATACGGTGCGAGTGGACCAATCGTATATTATACGTGACAGATTTAATTGATTGTGCACATCGCACAGCTTATGTGCATTGAAAATATTTTTTTTTTTCAATTGTTTTAAAATTATTCTTATCTTTATTAATTGTTTCGATATATATATATATATATATATATAAATTTGTATTTTTATATCGTTATTACGAAATACGTTAAACGTATTTTACCGAAAATAATTATTGAAAAAAAAAAAGCAAACAAAATATACGAAGGTATAGAAAAATCAAACACGTTAATTATGATTACGTCGTCTGTGTGTTTGTGTGTGTATATATATATATATATACACATATACACAGAAATTATATTGCAGAAATTAATAAGAGCGAAATTGGTCCACAGTATACTTCATTATGTATGGTATCGTAGAAGAAAACGATGTGCAAATGATGATTTAGTAATTTCATTCACAAAGATACAAAAAGAATCATTGAAGTCTCTCTCGTAAGATATAAAAAAGATGTTACTGTCGTAGGATATACATACATACGAGGACATATTATAAACTTTGATTATAATATGAGTATGTTGTGTGTATATTTTATGAAGCTATGACACACTAGCATGCATATATATATATATATATTTATTTATTTATATATATATATATATATTTATATATGTATATATAGTGACCTGATGTACAGGTATAGTACAATTTCGCACTAATATTATCGACAATCTTCATGGATTAAAATTGACAAGAAAAATTGTACCAACGTATATGCACTTATATGATGTATTATCTCCGAGCGAGGATATATATATTATACATATCGAATCGATGAGAATTTTGTAGAAATTGTACGACACAAGTGAAACTACGTTATGATGATAATGATGATGATGATGATGATGATGATGATGATGACGATGACGACGTTGATAGCGATTACGAAGAAGACGATGTTATTCGTTAAATTTTAAACTTCTTAAAAAGTGAAGATCTATCGAAAACAAAGTTTTGACAGATAAAAATCTTCACTAAAATCTTCACACATAAACGATTTTTATATAACGTATATAATTAACGTCACGTTTTTGATATTTATGCAAATCTCTGAAGGATATGCATACTCATATCTTGTATAGAGCCATGTATTATTATTATATAAACTTATTAGCGAATTTCTAGTTTTCATATATATATATATATATATATTTTGTTCTTATTTGAACGTTAAAGATGATAATAGTTATCTATATTTATCTTGTATATATACATACATTGCATTACATACATACGTAAATATATAAAAACTTACATGAGTATTTAATATGATTCAATTCAACACATTTGAATATTAAAGAATATGTGTATGTATGTATATGTATATATATATATATATATATATATATATATATATATATATATATATATAAATTTGTATGTATATTTCTGTGATAAAATATATTAATTCGATTGAATCGTTGATATAATCAAAGAATATGTTTGCGATAAAATAATATAAATTGTTAATTTTATAGATATGTATATATATATATGTTTATATACATATATATATAATTATGTACAATCGAGCTTTGTTAATGTTACTATATTATGTTATTACTATGGCGTGCTCATTATACGGTTATCACTAATAAATACAAAAAAAATTTCCACCAGCAAATATAATCGACAATGTTCATTTCAATATTAAATGTTAAAAGAAGAAAAGAAAAGAAAAGAAAAGAAAAGAAAAGAAAAGAAAAGAAAAGAAGAAAAGTGGATAGATATTCGAAAGAACCGCCATAAGTCCTATAAAATTCGCGATCCGATTGGTCGTCGCCAGATGGCGCCATATTCAATTGTCCGATTTCAACATAGGCCGTTATAACGAATAATTTTAAAACGAAACGAAAAATTATTATCCCAAAAAATATATTTCGACGAGTCGCGACGGTCGTTAAAATAAAGAACGATCTTAATAAACTTATCGATCGAGGATCACTGCGAGTTGGAAAGAGGATATATTTGTTCTCGTGAGATGTATATATATATATATATAGAGGGGGGAAATAAAATAAAATAAAATAAAATAAAATAAAATAAAAAAGAAGAAAAGAAAAGGATTAGGAGAAAGAAATTTTAAACGTCCGTGAGTCACTTCCGTTTTGTGGGTAAAACGACTACTACGTCATCCTATACGTGACGCTGCTGCTTATAGAGAGAGAGAGAGAGAGAGAGAGACGATCGAAGAGAAGCAACGAAGTTCGGCACCGCCTATTGACAGGATACGCGTTAACGTCGACTTACTGTTACGTATTATAACGCGAGTGTTTTAGAAATAATAAGGAAAAAGAAAGAGAAAAATAAAAAGAGATATATACATATTAATATATATACACGTATATACGCACGGGGAGACACACGACACAGGCACACACATACACGTACGCGTATATATATATATATATATAAAAAGAAAGAAAAAATGGTAAGTCGTATTTATCTCTAAAGAATTTTCGTGATTTAGTTAATCGTTCGACGTAGAAGAATAATCATCGCTGCTCGATAAAAAGACGTATCTTCTAAACTTTGAACGTGTCTCTCGTTTCTGTGTTCTCAGGCATCTTACTCGGAGGATCAGCTGGCAGGTAAGAAGTGAACGGTGTATCCCGCGTAACAAGTTGGAGAGATTAAAAGAGGGGTACTCGCTTTTTTCTCTCGATCTCTTTAATTCAGGTCAAGAGTATCCTTGCCTTGCCTTTTTAGACACACCCCGTTTGCCACGGGGCTACTCCGCGTATCGAGGACTACCTTTTATGGTTCTATCTTTGAAAGCGAGAGGCGTCGAGGCGTCCCCGATCGTTTAAAGATCTCATTCCGGCAAAGCTTGGTGTTTCGCACTTTTACCCACTTTGTACGCGGATTTAATATCGCACGAACGTACGTAATCCTCCCGGCCGGCGGTGTCAAACGTTACGACGTTATTAATCGTTATCCCTCTAATCACCCCTTGGGATAAAGTTTGTACCAGTCATCGGTGCAAAAGAGAAGAAATTGATTCTTTCATTTTCTCGATTCCATTCGATTCCATTCGGAGGTTTCTTTTTTTTTTATTCTTTTTCTCTCCCTTCCGACCTTGCCTCTTAAAATGACAACCGTCGACGTATATATCAGTGGTAGCGAGTAAATAGATCTGTTACGTGCAATCGAATCTTTCCGTAACAAATTGTGAGTCTTACGATACGTCAAGGTACGGTTAACCAAGCGGGATGTACGGGTACAGTTATCAGGAATTGACTAATAGGATGATGTCGTCCATGGAGGGTAATTCGATTTTATATTATCCGAAAGTCCCATTAAAGAACGTCCCATCTCCGTGTCGGTTAAACCCGCTAGCTAGTAAATCTCGTTTAGGACGTTAATATTCGTTGTATCGTCGTCTAGATAATGAGATAGGCTCGACTTATCTTAGAGTTTCAGGAAGCGTTTCAGCTCTTCGACAGCCGTGGAGATGGGAAAATTCATGTGGCTCAAATCGGTGACGCCCTGCGCGCGCTTGGACAAAACCCTACGGAATCAGACGTAAAGAAGTTCACTTACCTACTCCAGCTGGACGAACGAGTTAGCTTCGAAGTTTTCTTACCGATTTATCAAGCCATCAGTAAATCCCGTACGTCCGACACGGCTGATGATTTTATCGAGGGTTTACGTCATTTTGATAAAGACGGAAATGGTTACATATCGTCTGCCGAATTGAGACACCTTCTAACAACGTTGGGTAATTATGTAGAGAACATATATACTCATAACGTGCGATATTATTCTTAGCGATATTCTCTCAGCCTTTTAAAAGAAGCGGTATGTAACACCGGCTATCCACGTCATTTTACCTTGCAGGTGAAAAACTAAGCGACGAAGAGGTAGAAACGTTACTGGCGGGCCACGAGGACTCACAGGGTAACATTAATTATGAAGACTTTGTCCGTCAAGTGATGTACGGATAAATAGGTTACTTAATTTTTGTACACCAAGAGTTATTATCATTTAATTTTTTTTTTTTTTTTTTTTTTTTCTCTATAGTTCTTCAAACCCTATTGAAACTTTTACTTTGGAAAGAAAAAAAAAAACTTTCATATCATAGCAGTATGCGTATAAAAATTTCTCTTTAAAGAAACTAATTCTATGTATCGCATATTTTGTTATATATATATATATATCAATCATGGGGGAGGGGGGGGGGGAGAAAGGCTAACCAATTTCATATAAAATATTAAACGTGTTAGTTAACGAATGGTAGAAATAAATGATGATCTAGCGCGTCGTGCCTTGACCTAATTCAATTTACGAGCATATTTAGTGATATCGAGAGGATAACGCCAAACTAGAGTAAATCGTGCGAACGAACGCATTATAAGATTTTGACGTTTCCCTCGAAACAATTTCACAAAGCTGCATCGAAGTTCTTATCGAAATTCCTTCGGTTTTGAGCCGTCGTCAAAGAGAAGAAGAAGAAGAAGAAGAAGAAAAAGAAGAAGAAAAGACATACAATTTACTTTAATCGCATTTATATTAGCTCGCTATACAAAAAAAAAATCCATGCGCCGCCGTTGCAACATAACTATGGGGGCGGGGGGGAGTGCATAAAGGAAGAAGAAAAGGGGGAGGGGTGGCGGGGAGGGGAAAAACAGAAAGAAGAATTAAAATTTTCGTTTTCTATTTACTCATTGTATCCGATGTAATTTTTATTTTCTTAAACGCTATAAAAAAAAAAAAAAAAAAAAAGGAGAGGAAAGAAAAAAAGAAAAAGAAAGAAAGAAAAAGGACAGAGGCGGGGGCATGGGGTGGGAAGAAGAAAGAACAACAAATAAATAAATAAATAAATAAATTAATTAATTAATTAAATGCTGTATGTTAAGATATATTAAATAAATAAATAAATTTGCACTATAATTACTTTGGCGTTGTAACGTGCGACGTCGTCCTAGGTCGAATAAAACTATTGGAAATAAAGTGTCGGCGATTATGCGATCGAAGAAGAATCTTTCGTAGCGGGTCACACAGTAAGAAATCTGACTAATAGAGAAAATATAAAAGGGGAAAAAAAGAAATTGTTTCTCTCTCTATCTCTCTCACGCTCACGCTCACGCTCACTCACTCTTCTCTCTCTCTCTCTCTCTCTCTCTCTCTCTTTCTCTCTCTCTCTCTCTTTCTTTTTCTCTGTCACTCTTTCTTGGACTAAGGGCGCATGCGCCTCCGAAAGGAATATTTTCCGCGACTTTCATTCGTTGACGCGTTAGTGACGTCACGAGCGTCAAGGCCGAAAACGCGACGCAACAGTACAATATGGAACGACGTCGTGAACGACGACGGT
>OU964964.1:10110109-10115109 GCA_918808275.2 Dolichovespula sylvestris
AAAAATCATAAAAAATGTTCATAGCTTAGTAGAAATATATATATATATAGAGAGAGAGAAAGAGAGAGAGAGAGAGCGAGAGAGAGTGAGAGAAAGAGAGAGAGAGAGAGAGAGAGAAAAGAGAGAGAAAGAAGGGGTAAGTGAAGAATGACGGGTTTATTATGTGTTAAATTCATTCAAAGTAATCAAGAGAATCTACTAAAAGATTTTAAAATTGAAAGAAGAAGAACAATTCTATTATGCGTTTTATTCCGTCAGTTAGTATTATATATTCATACACACTTGACCACCTAAAAAGTATATGTATGCTACATTTATTATTCATACATGAGAAAAACGATTGCTAAATAAAAATTGAATAAAACACATTATATGTCGTTATTTCAGTCTCGAAAAATAATTCTTATTTGTAAAATTTGTCGAAGACAAAAAAAGAAGTATATATATATATATATGTATATATATACCGATGGAGGGATCCATTCCAAAAGTGACTTATATTTTTTTGTCGATTTTTGATGATTTAAAATGATACATGATTTCGACATGAACAAAGAGATACGTATGTATGGTATGTATCTAAATCGTGCGAAAATACGATAATTATGCTAATTAGAAAATTATAAATGCGAACAATTATTGAAGAGATCAGTATTTTTTTTTTTTTTTTTTTTTTTTGTGTTATTTCACATATTGGTACAATCTTTTTATCTTGTAAAAATATAATATATATTCGCGAAAGCTTAAAGAAAGAACAGAATATTATATATTAATACTTTTTTGATTTTTTTTTGTTTTCTATTTTTTTTTTCTCTTTTCTTTTCTTTTTTTTTTCCTTTTTTCCCCGCATTAAGAGACAATTTTTTTACTCCGACAATTATCTCTCTCTCTGTATTGTTGTTCTACACACAGGGTCCTATTTTATTTCTACATTATTACATATCGATTAATATGTTCGTACGCCCTGTCGTTGAGATATTTCCGTACGACATTTATATATATATATTATATAATATTCTCGATGATAGGTTGTGTCGGTTAGTTAAAATTTTGGAATTGTCCGGATGATTGGAAAGAAGAAAAAAAAAAAGAAAAAAAATTTGTTTTCTTTATTTGAAAATCGAAACATACTTTATATATATATATATATATATATATATATATATATATATATATATATATATATATATATATATACTTTCTCGTTAACAAAAATCAATCATTTACATAATTGTCTTTAAATCCTGTAAATCAGAATAATTAACACGTCTCCCCTATCTCTTTCATACTTTATACAATCACAATTATATATATTTTCACTCTCTCACACAATTCGTTTATTCTTTTTTTCTTTTTTTTTTCCAACGAGTCTTTTCTTTCCTTCCTTTCGTAATAATTTCCTGCAATCAATCGGAGAATACATATTACGATTTTTAAAAATTTATTTTATACAATATTAAAAAAAAATAAATAAATAAAAGACCAACATTTTACAAAGCTCCTGGTATATTTGAAAAAAAAAAAAACAAGGTAGTAACATTCGTATACTCACAAAAATTTATTTAATACTCGAAGTATCGGAAGATGAAGCTTTAGGGACGAGACCTAAACTATCGAGCATACCACCGGACGGTGCCGATTCCTCGATTGGGTAAGCCGTCATTTGATTACACTTGATTAGATGCGCGGCTGCAATAATAATAATAATAATAATAATAATTATTATAATAATAATTAATGGTAAGCCGTGGAGGATTAAGAGGGTTTTAATTACATGCGACAATTTTTGTTCTTTTTTTTTTTTTTTCTACATTATTAATTATCCATGTTTGCGTTTTTACCCAATTGATTGCCGTCGTTCGTCGTATAACCGCAACGGCACTGCATCTTCTTTTCCAATGGGATATTTATCAGCGGCGATGGAACGACCAAACTGGTCTTTGGCCTCTCGTTATGAATTTGTTGCAAATGTTCTTTAAATGCGCGCCAACAGCACGTCACGTAACGACACTGTTGACATCTTTGCTCTCCCCTGTGGGTTACGAACAAAACATTCGTTAGAAGAAAGATATTTTGTATTATTTTTTTTTATTATTTTCCAACTTGTTCTTGTCGAGGCTGTTCGTTACCCCGTTCTTTTTTTTTTTAAATGATTCACGACGCCGTCGACGAGAGAACGGGGCCGTAATTCTTGATCGATTTTGATCTACGAGAGTATTTCTCATTTTAGACGGTTTAATTTTTGAGAGCTTCACTTAAAAAGAAAAAAAAAAAAATCGTGTTAAGATATGTTATTTTTCGAGAATAGTTTTTATGGACGTTATTGAAGACCTTTTTTCGAAAGGTTTCTCGAAACCGACAACAACCGGGTGTTGATAGAGATCATCAAAACCCTTAGTCCTTGAAAATGTTGATACCTCCGTTTATCAAAATTGGTCAAGAATCATTAATTTTGTTCGATTATTTTTTTTTTTTTTTTTGTTCGCGACGAATAAGAATCTCTTCCCACCCTCACCCTACAACCGATGAAGTGCGCATTAAAAATGATTATATATATATATATATATATCATTAAAAAATGAAACGATATATATTCTTACGGATAATGATCCTGTTCGTCGATGTCCTCCTCGCACTCTTGACACGGCAAGTGACATGCATAGGCATTTACCAAAATTGGCCCCGTACTCCACTTTTTGATACATTCGTCTTTCGGTAATTCCGCGACCGGACTTTCCACGTCAAATCGTCTTATCAGGGGCCGTTGTTTCGGTATCATTATTTCATTATCCTTTGTAGAATATGGTATAACCTCTGCGTGAAATTTTTTTTTTAACGACCAATACATATACACGTACGTAAATTTATATATATATATATATATATATATATATATATATATATATATATATATATATAAATAGCTATAATTATATACAGGTTGTTTCAGCTAAAGGAGGCCGCCTAAATATTTTTTTTTTTTTTTTTTTTTTTATGATACTTTGAATGGTTTAAAAAGAGGTACGTTATAAATAGCTTATATATATATATATAAATAGTATAACGTTATATATGTTATACGTGGCCTCCTTTAACCGAAAAAAAGTCTCTGTATAATTTACTTACTCGAATTGATAACGGAGTCGTGTAATTCCCTTTGATGAGTTTTCAAAGAACTCTTTTGATTGAACCACAAACAACACTTTGGACATTTATTACCGCGCCCTTGTTCTCTCCTGACGATGTGTCTTTGCATATGTAGTAAGAACGAGTGTATACTAGAAGCATTGGTTTGTCCCTCGACGATAAATTCTATGATCTATTATATCAAATGCGTCGCTTTTGTTAATATCCATTGTAAATAATTGCACGGCTATGAGATTAATAGTAATATATCATTCATCATATTAACCTTTAAACAGTAAGGACACTGTAAACCATCACCCTTCTCGTGTACTCGATAATAATGATCTATGACGTCTTTGTGACTAGATGTTCGATAACCACAGTTATCGCATTGATAGGGCATTTCCGAAGGGCAATGCACTGTCGTTAAATGATTAACCAATAAATTGCTATTTCCTGGAACGTTTATAGATACATATGTATGTATATATATATATATACATTTTCATCGTTGAAAAATTTTCTTCATGCCGTCGATGGAATAATTAGCTTAACCAAATTTATACGCTTATATATTTATGGCTTACCAAATTTTTGTTCGCATATGGCGCAAACTACCATGTCGCCGTCGGAATTACCAAATGTACTATGTGCTTCCGAGACGTGCGTGACCATTTGATGTTTAGAAGAGAAAGCTGTACAACAATAACGGCATACAGGAAATTCTGATTGATCAGGTACTTGGGGCGGCACATGACCGATCATATGTTCCATTATTTCGATATTACACCGCATTACGGCGGTGCAAAGGAAGCACTAAATTATATATATCAGAATTAAAGCTATAATATTATTTATCGGTCGTATGTATATACGTGTTTCGATGATATATATATATATATATATGTATGTATGTATGTATGTATGTATGCATGTATATATCTATATATATATAATTTATTGATATCGATCGATACGATTTTTTACCTTGAAATATAACGAGGATTTGTTCTCTTTTAACAATAAACTTTTATCACCTTCCATGGTAGCGTAATAACACTTTTGAAGTTGAATTTGTTCGGTTTTACTTTCTCTATCCTTTTCCTTGATTATTTTAGCATCGGATACGTTTTTCTTCGTTTCCGACTCTGGGCTAGGTGGTCGCGCAGGTAGTAACCTTTTCCTACCCCTCTTTGGACCGGGTTTTATCAAATGAGATTCCGGTGCTTTGACGTTATGAATTATCACGTCGGGAGTACCAAGGGGCTTATCTTTCGGCATTGGCGTCAATGGAGGAGAAGGATTCGTCTTCGTGTATGACCAATCTTGAAACGGATTGGCCGCTATTTTTGCGAGACGTTCCAACAGGCAGTCGTCTGAAATTATAATAATAATAATAATAATAATAATAATAATAATAAAATTAACATAATTACATGACCGCATTAACATATAACGTTTACGTATGTATATGTGTGTGTGTGTGTGTGTGTATCCAACTTACTCGAGTCTATTTTAGTTTGTTCGGAAATATGAAGGATGATATTGTCGAATGCACGTGCCGCGGTAGCACCATACGTTTCTCTCCAAACGAGCTCGTCCAAAAATTGTTGTATCATTTGTCTACTCAGCAAGCTCAACGTATTTTGAAACATTCTTGGTACTATTTTCCTTAAATATTCCATAACGTGATAATTGCTCATAAAATTTCTTGGATTTTGATCGGAAAACGCCGACTGCATTACATTGGCAAAACCTAACTCTTGCAGAGTACTTTTGTCGACCGTAAAGTCGGTCATAATTTTAGAGTCCGTATGGACCCAGTCTTTCAACGGATGAAGGATATTGTTAAACCTTCGCTTGTATGATCTCTC
>OU964964.1:10120109-10127609 GCA_918808275.2 Dolichovespula sylvestris
TTAATAATAATAATAATAATATTATCGCTGTTAATTTCTTTTCCGTGAAACATGATAGTATTAAATTCGTCGTAGTTACCATGGATAATGAAATCCTTGGGAGTAACCGCAATGATGGCTGGGTTCGCAACAGTAATCCCAACTACCGGCTTCTCCTCCTTCCGTTTCGCACGACCAAAAACCAGCTACATCGTTCCTCTCGCATTTCGTATCTCTTTTGCATGGGTAACCGTTCACGGTGTAATGTTGGAAGGTTGCAAAATCTGGCGCTAAAAAAAAAAACATAACAACAACGACAAAAAAAAACGAACGAACGAACGAACGAACGAACGTACACGCACGTACATATTGTATCTACGTACGAGTTATACGTGCACGTAGAGACAATTAAAAGTAGTATACAATGTAAATATTATTTACATGGTGGGAAAGTATCATCTTGACCGTTCGACCCATGAAAATTATTGTGCTCCGTATATCCGTAATCACCTTCATAATCACCATGACCACCGTGTGGTCTATAAGGAGGATCATTTGTTGGTCTAACAGGAGGATCAGGTCTATCGGGATCGTATGGTCTCAAACCATGCTGATAAACGCTGTTAAATGGTCTCGATATATCGTGCCCGTAGAATGGTCTTGGATCGGGAATATAAATCCCGTCGGATTGATCAGAGCCAGGACCTGAATCGGGTCTGACCGTTGGTGGTGGGGGAAACGGTTTTTCGTTACCATATCCTTGATTCCCAAAAACGTTATTGTCCTCTATGGAATATCCCGTGATCATGCATTGCGGTTCGAGATCCTTCCAAGCGTAAAGAACGTGATCGTCGTCGTAAGCATAATCCAATCCTGGTCTCAAATCTCTTATCGATACGTCGCTCAAAAGACAATTTTGATCTCCCCTATCGGCTCGAATTCTGTTTTTGCAATTCGTATTACGAGTTAAGTTATTCGCAATTTTATATATATACATATGTATATATATATATATATATATATATATATATATATATATATTTGTCTTCTATATCGTTTAAATATTAGATGATAATTACTTGTAACTGAAGGACATGCACGGGGTTGGATCTTTTCGTCGCATTTTCGAACATCTATCGCGACACTCGGACTCGGAGTTAACGTTTATCGCCAACATCACCGAGTAAGGGGTCAATCTGCACGGTTTGTGATAACCTGAATAACATGCTGCAAACAGAGGGAAGATTTTTTAGAGTCCATTCGATCGATTTAATTTTTCCTTTATATATATATATATATATATATATATATATTTTTTTTTTTGTCGAAAAAAGAATAATGCGAATTCGAACCATCCTCTCCGCGTGGAAATTTGCTTTGTCCGCCGATTTTAAACGGCGGAAAGGGATAAGGCTCGCAACCCCGTCCAAAACTACCTCGCTCGTATATCTCGGCTCCGTCGACGTCCGGCATTTTTGTCGGATTGATCTCTTGCGTTGGCCAATCGCTCAGATAACAATTGGCCGATGAGGGATCTCGCTGCGTAGGTCCTCCCAATCCGTATCTGATTAATGATTCCCCCCCACCCCCGTCCCCCAAGAAAAAAGAAAAATAAAAGAAGAAAGAAACGTTAACGTTACTCGTAGAACGAAACGTTTATAAGATTAATACCTAAATGCGAAACTCCGACAGGTGAATTCACGCGAGATCGTACATTCGACTTGACATTCGCCAAGGTCATCGACAAAAATTGACTTCCTTATAACATCCGCCGGCATACCGAAGCCACTTCTTACTCTCCAGAAACATTCTAAAAGCGAAAGAAAAAATATTCTCGATTCGTCGAGAGAAATATAAGAAACAGAAAAACATTTCATTGCGTTAATTGTAACAAATAGTTTCATCAAATTACCAACCATCGGGGGGATGTTGTTGATTATTCCGATGATTCTGATTACGTTGAGGATGTCGTTGGGCCATCATATCGCAGGTCTTTGGATCGCCGATTATGGCGTAAATGTCATAATCGCGATTGGGCTCGATGTCCGTGTAAAAATTCAAATCCCTGTATGAGATCTCGCTGAGCAGACAATTGTCCGTAGGGTCGGTAGCTGCGATGTTGTATCTGGAAAGGAAAGAAAAACAAGAATGAAAAGACAAAAGGGAAGAGAAAACGAGAGGGAAGAGAAAAGAAAAAAAATCCCTCGATCGAGGGATCCAGCCAAGGATTTTTCTTTTTCTTTTCTTTTCTTTTCTCTTCCACTCGCGTATATCCCACCTGTAGGCCAAGGTCATGCAAAGAAAATTGTTCTCGTTCAAACAAAGGCTCTCGCATTCCTCCAAGTTCGGAGTTAAATATGTCCTCCTTATAACGCCCCTGACAATTTTAAATCCAGCACCGGCTCTCACGGTGCACCGTTGTTCCTTCCTCGTTGTTCCACCATAAAGCTGATCCTTATCGGCCGGTATATAATTATCGCCGTAACCAAAGGCACCGCCGTAATTATAAAATTCACCATAGAAATGATCGTTCTCCTGTTTAGGTCCGGTTCGTTTCACGTCTATCGTTGGACTTTTAGGATGATACTTCGGTACGTCGAAATGGCCAACGTAATTTGTATCGTATCCGTACGAGCTACCATAAATACCACCATGAACTTGCCAATCCCTTGGATCTTTTCGACGATCGACGGACGACGAATGCGCTCCGATCTCGTTCGTTCCTATAAAAGAGATTAATAGTTTTTTTTTTTTTTTTTTTTTTTTTTTTTTTTATTAAAATATGCTTCGAACCCAAACGCGATAACAAATATTTTTTTTCTTTTCTTTTCGTCTTTTTTTTTTTGAATCGGTGATTCGTTTTCGTATTTAAAAATGAATATATATATATATATATATATATATATATATATATATAAAATGAATATATATATATATATATATATATATATATATATATATATATATAAATGAATATATATATTCATAAAAATGAATATATATATTCATAAAAATGAATATATATATACACATATATTTTTTTTTGTTTCGTTCGTCATTTTTAATTTTTTCCACGAAGTATCATATTTCGAGGAACATTTGTATAGTCGATTGTAACTGTAAAAAGAAAGAAAAGAAAAAAAGAAAAAAAAAAGAAAAAGAAATAAACAAACAAATCACTTACCTATGTCATTATAAGGACCATAATCGATTCTTCTATCGGGATATTTCGGAAGATATGGTCTGTCAATCGGACCGTGATACGTTGGCCTTGGAAATAATGGTCTCCCATAGGAATAACCATTGCCACTGAAATTATCGATCGGTGGTCTTCCATCGGTCGAATGAGTTTGTTGAAAAAATGGATCGACGTGTGTCTCGTAGGGACCACCATCAACACCGACCCCACCATAAACCTGTGGTCTAGGTCTTGCTGGATCAGTTTTTTGATAAATCGGTCTTTGATCGTGATCGAGAATGGGCCTTGGTATATCGCCTGAAGGTCTTCGATCGGGTACGTACGTATGTCCTGGCCCAGTAGGATAAGGGCCTGGCCAAGATGGCTGCCGAGGTATCGTGTCGCGTAAACAATCAGGATCCTTTTCATAATAATCGCATTGGGGATCCGTTTGGAAATCTCGATGAATGTTCAAACGTGAATAGGGTACTGACGTCATCTCGCACATACCACGTAATCCAGGACCCATTCGTCTTGGATCGATCACAAAAATATTTATTTTTAAATTTATTTGTTATATACATAATAATAATAATTTATTATAATATAATATAATATAATATAATTTATTATGATACTATTATATATTATAATATTATATATATATATATAT
This sequence comes from Dolichovespula sylvestris, assembly GCA_918808275.2. Classification (NCBI taxonomy): domain Eukaryota; kingdom Metazoa; phylum Arthropoda; class Insecta; order Hymenoptera; family Vespidae; genus Dolichovespula; species Dolichovespula sylvestris. Next base: position 10,123,940 of record OU964964.1, read on the forward strand.
ATATATATATGTGTGTGTTAATGTATAAATTGATATATTGAAAAAAAATTATTTTGTATATAGTCTATACATACATACATACATTTACACATACACGTATATGTAGATATGTGGATATCTACAACTAATATATACCATATATCTCTATGATTTAACAAAGGTATATATATATATATATCTGTATATACGTGAGTGTGTGTGTGTGTTTATGCATATATATATATATATATATATATATATATATATATATATATAACACAACGTGTGCAATTGTTTACGAATCAAGAAGCGTGTCACAGTGCGCTTGCGATGCGATCAAATTGTCCATGATGCAATCGAACAGGTCATGCACTTGTGCATATGTATACTCTTTTTTTCTTCTTCAATTTTTTTCTTTTTACGTTCATTCCGAACATTTACGTACAGATACATACGCGAGAGAATGAGAGAGAGAGAGAGAGAGAGAGAGAGAGAGACTATGTCAACTCTACGTATAATCGTGTTAAATGTTAAGCCGAGCGAATCTATCGTTTCATAGCTTTTATTTGTTCAAATAATTATTTATTTATTTATTTTGTTAATTACCTGTAATTGAAGCCTTCGCAAACGAAATATTTTTCGTAATCGCAGGCACGATGACACTCGTCCAATCTCTGACACTCGACCGCTCTTCTTACGTGAACTTGCACAGTTTTCTTCCCAGTTAAAAGTCTTCGGTAACACGCTGCGTCAAATTAATTAATTAATTAATTAATTAATTGATCGATCGATCGATCGATCGATATTATATATATTATATATTTCTAATTAATCGATTAATTATAAATATATATATATATATATATATAAACGAATGAGGACGTGTTGTAGTCTTCGTCGAGGTAAAACTTACGCGAACAATCTTCAACCACATCCTCTATTAATATTACAGAACCTCGTACGGACGTACGGACGAATAAAATTAACACAAAAATTGATAACCGCTTTTTGCCACTCAAATTCATTTTTTTTTTTTTTTATGTGTATATATATATATATATATATATATATATATATATATATATAAAATTTTCTTTAATCAAGTTAATTAACCGATCTCAAATCGAGCGAGGAACGATCGATCCTTCAATGGGATTCATTTTAAAATGTGTTGTTAATTTCGATCACTTTTTATAATATTTCATGAAATTCCGTACGTCGCGAACATAATTCCTTTCCTTTTAATTTTCCTTGAATTCGAACTTTCCTTGTTCGATTAATTTAAACAAAATTAACAAACGTTCGGGCAAATACTATCGACACTTCGATGATATCGTCGTCTCCTCGATCATTTCTTCCTCTTTTTTTTTTTTTTTCTTTTTTTTTCTTTTTTTCTTTTTTAAGAAACGAGAAGTGGCGCGGGAACAGAAAATCGTACAAACAAAAAGTAACGGAGAAATTACGAGCTCGCATCGTTTTTATAGGAAAAGTGAACGTTTCCGTAGGAATAATAGTGGGAGGGACGGCTCAACGACGCGCAAGTTAAGGGGGAGGGGCGGGGGGAGGGGTTTCGGCGCGTTACATGATCATTAATGATTCCACTTACTATTATCATTTTTCTTTCCGTCCTTCTGCTTCTTTCCTTTTTTTCTTTCTTTCTTTGATTATAAATTTTTTTTCTTTTTTCTTTTTTCTTTTTTTTTTCTTTTTTTTTGTCCTTTCTTTCCATCGGTCGCGAAGGTGGTCGACGCAATTTTTTTTGTTTTTTGTTCTTTTTTCGATTAATTACGAATAAAAAAGAAAAGAAGGAAATAACAGGTATACCGACAAATATATTAAAAAAAAAAAAAAAATAATAATACTAAAATAATAATAAAATAAAAAAGTTCTTTACGTGCCCGTCGTCGTCGTCGTTAATTTTACGTCCGACTCGATTAGGTTGTCGATCGTTTTTTTTTTAAGAAGGAAAAGGGAAAGAAGAAAGATTTTGTGTTACGTCCCGATAAATCGTTAACGTCGTTCTAAAACGTTTTATCTTTTTTTTTTTTCCTTTCCTTTCCTCTTCTTTTTTATTCGTTACTTGTACCCTCTCCCTCAGCTCGGATCTCCCATGTCGTGTAATAATTTTTCATACGTATACTAATGAGAGAAATGACGTCAGTTTAGAAGGGACGGGAATCGCGCGCGTCCTCGAAGATTTTGTCAAGGTCACAAGCTAACTGGCCACAATAATTATTTCAGGCTGAAGGTCGAGCTCACGATGAATTTTCAACAAAATCGTACTGTCCGTTATTGAAAATACGCGCCACTTATTCGCGCGGTCCATTAATAAGAAAGAGATGTGTTATGCGAATTCGAATTTCTTCGTTTTTGACGACTTCGTTTCGAGATCGATCGATCGATCGATCGGTCGGTCGATCGATCGATCGATCGATCTGTCTTCTTAATATCTCGTCTTTTTTTAATGTAACAACGACCGTTAAATTTCTAGACGATTGTGTCTGCGTTTCTCGTAAAATCGTGTCACGGCGAATCCGGGAATGGGCGTTGCACAAGGGAGAAAAATAAATGGAGAGACGTTACGGGACGTTACGGGACGGGAGGGACGGACGGACGTTCGACTTCCGGTTCGCGTGATCCATCGCCATGAGACGCTCTTACTTTCGAGTGTCACCTTATTTCTCGTTGCGCTTCGAATTAATTGTTTCGAGTTCTCCTTCTTAGTTTCGTCTCGTCTCGTTTCGTTTCGTTTCGTTTCGTTTCGTTTTATCGAAGGGATAATTCGATCGAATCAAATCTCGCTATACCAAACGATCTACGTTCCCTTTGAAAATTTGATTTTTGACCCCTTCAAAAGTGTACGTAACGTTGATAAGTCTCTTGGAATTTTTATAATTCTTGTTTTTGTTGTCCCTTCATTGTTATTTATTTATTAATTTATTTAATTATTTCATTTATTTATTTATTTGTTTATTATTATTATTATTATTATTTTTTTTGTTCTTCAGATCCGACAGGTTTGATCCGATACGATCTATAGATCGAAGGATCTTTTAAATGTGTGTGTGTGTGTGTGTGTATAATTGGTAACGAGTTAATATTCGTCCTTCTTGCTTTTTTTTTTTTTTTTTTTTTTAGATCCGATTCAGTTCTTACGACGTGATCTATGAGATCGAAAGATCAAGAAAGATCGATTTAATCGATAGAATATTAATTTCCTCCCTTCTACGTACTCTTATTTATTTATTTATTTATTTATTTACTTATTTATTTAATTATTTCTTTTTATATTTCTCTTTAAATAGATCCGACAAGTCCACGTGATACGATCTACGGATCGAATGATCTAACAAAATGTGCAATCGATGAAAGATAATTAAATTCATTTTTATTACATTTAAACCTTCGATATGTTTTCGATATGATCATCTATAGATCGAAAGATCTATTGTAAATGTGATCGAACAAAAATTCATTTCTCTTTTAACGAATACGATCTATAGATCACACGAAAGATTTCTCTAAATGCGTATATATATATATATATATTCGTAAAAAAAAAAATGTATTTGTCGGTTTACTTTTTTCCTTCTGTTAGTTTACTAATTTTTTTCCTTTCCTTTTTTTTTTAATTTTTTTTATTTTCTAACTCCTACTACGACGTCAGCAACGATTATAAAGTACGATTGGT
>OU964964.1:10132609-10137609 GCA_918808275.2 Dolichovespula sylvestris
CTTGGCATATATATATATATATATATATATATATATATATATATATATATATATATACACACGTATTTACTTGTACGCGCGTGTTTATGTGTTCGTGCACGTGTCTATTATATGTATACATGTATGTACGTACGCGTGTATAAATTTTCTAAGCTTTCGAATGTTATCGAATATAATTTCGATATTTCTTCAGTGTTCGTGTATGAAAAAATTGATTTGAAATAGTTTTACTTATCTTTTATTTGTTTTTTGTTATTCTTACAAGTTACGACGACGACGACGACGACGAAAAAAAAAAAATAGAATAAATAAAATACAGATCATCCTTGCTTCGTATGGATCAGAATGAAAAAGAGAAAAATTTATCGAACAGGGTTTAAACGTTTTTTTTTTATTTTCTTTTCTTCTCTCTCGCTCGGTAAATCATTATTATTATTATTATTTCGCATGGGCTGAAACGAGATCCTTTCGTATATTATTGTCTTTATAATTTTGTGACAGAATAAAAAGAAAAGGGAGGAAAAATAAAAATTAAATAATAATTAAATATATATATATATATAAAAATATAATAATAAAATAATAATTAATTATTTAATTTTTGTTTAAAATTATTAAATATCCTTTCGGTAAATCCTAATACGCACCGGATTGCGTTCGTTTGAATTCACTAATCATAATCGTAATGATCTCGATTTGATCGCACGATCGTAAAATACTCTCGATTCGGAAAGAACAAGAAAGAAAAAAAAAAAAGGAAAAGAAAAATAATAATAATAATAATAATAATAATAATAATAATAATAATAATAATAATAATCAATCGCATAATCATACGTATATACACGCGATAAAAGTATCCGAGAGCGAAGCGTATAAAAATTGTATATATAAATAATTTTTAAATTACAAGCTTGATGGAACAACCTCTGCCGTGTCCGTATACTTCTAATAATTACTATTCGTCGAGTTGTTACGATTAGTAACTGTAAAGATTAGATGGATAGATGGCCTCCTAATCAACAGAGAGCCAATTTTCTCGTGTCCTGGGCACGTCGAGGTAGGGCATTTTAAGTGGGTTGCACCTTGACGGGTTGCGAACTATCAAAACAAAAAGAAAAAAGAAAAAAAAAAAAAAAAGATTACTTACGTAATACTTCGAAAGAAAGAAAAAAAAAGAAAAGAAAAGAAAAGAAAAGACCCTTCTTTCGAAATTGGTCAATCTCTTAGGTTCTCCATCGTTAAAGTCCATTGTACTGTTTAAACGTTTAGAAGAGACCGTCGTCTCGTTTGAAAATTACGCGCGGTATGTTTAATTGACGAGGATTAACCTCTCTATGGCCATTACACCGCAAGCCAGAGTACTCTCGCTGTCGTGTAATTATACAAACGCCTTTCCTTCGAGGAAAAAGTAATTATTTTTAACGTAACGATTTTCTCGTCCCCTTCGATTATCCTCCTCCTCCTCCTTCTTCTTCTTTTTCTTCTTCTTCTTCTTCCTCTTCACATTCATCTTCTTCTACTGCTTTCTATGTTTTCGTTTTGATTTTTTTTTATTATATGTTATATAATTTTTTTATACGTGCATACAAGTGTGTGTGTGTGTATATATATATATATATTTTTTTTTTTATATCCAAACCGAAATTAATATATAACGTATTGATGGCGAACAAGGAAAAAAAAAAGAAAAGAGAGAGAGAGAGAATTAGAAATATTATATATTAAATACTAATAAAAAAAATAAATCAACGAATTGAAATTGATTTGTCGATTTTTTTATCCTTTTCTCTATTTTTTTTTTTTTTTTTTTTTTTTTTTTTAAATTAAAATATACAACTCTCTATACGAGCGCATACGCGTATATTTTTTTTTTTTTATATTGAAATCAAAATAAATGTATTGAAAAAAGAATTAAAAAAGAAAAGGAATGTATGAAATATTAATTAAAAAAAAAAAAAAATAAAAAAATCAATGAAGTGCAATTAATATACTATGTGTTTTAAAAAGATAAATAGTGGTTAGAAAAATATTAAATAGCAATTAAAAAATAAACGAATCAGATGAAATAAATATAGTATATTCAATATGTTACTGATATCCATATGTGTGTGTGTGTGTGTGTGTGTGTGTGTAGAGAATCGAACGGTATTTTCAAGGGGGAGAAAAAAAAATGAGAACATACATATTAACGTATTAGCGTATCTACATGAAGATAGCCAAACGCTCGGGACCACCGAATATATTAATGACATCTACAGCTATTCGCATTGGCGTAAACATATGAGAAAAAAAAAAATATATATATATATATATACACACACACGCAATGATTTAATTCTTTTTCTAATTGCAATTGCAGTAGAAAAAAAAAAAAGAAAAAAAAAAAAAAAAAAACTATTATCCGAACGCAACTTTCATTCCCTTCGTTCTTAACGTAACGCGATCCATCGAAATTTTTTCTTTTTCTTTTTCTTTTTTTTTTTTTTTTTGAACTTCGATCGACGTCGGGACGATCGCAGTTCCTTGAACTCTGAAGCACGCGATATGGATGACCCTGAGGATTATTAGATTTTCTATCGAGAGTCTAACTTGTTTTTTTTTTTTTTTTTTTTTTTTTTTTTTTTTCGACGAAGAGACAAGTCCTCTAATAGGCCTAGATGCATAACAAACGAGGGCTTACATAATTGAAAATGAGATGAAGTTACTAAACGTGGGTAGACAAAGCTGGGACGTCGTCACGGTCGGTGAGACTCGGCCTGCGGAGTTAGGATGACTCATTGTGTTATCATCCTCTCTCTCTCTCTCACTCTCTCTCTCTCTCTCTCTCTCTCTCTCTCTCACGAACATTAACACTCACATTAAAAAACGGGATAGATCGAGAAAATAATTATACACATCATATTCTTATAATAAATAAATATATATATATATATAAGTATATATATTATCTTTTTCGTTGTTAGATACAAAAAAAAAATTGTATTTACGATCTAATCATTTGTAGGGGGAGGGAGGGAAAAAAGACGGAACATAGAGAGAGAGAGAGAGAGAGAGAGAGAGAGAGAGAGAGAGAGAAAGAATTTGAAAAAAAGGAACACACAGTAAAATTATAAATTAATCGAAACGTTTTGGCGTGTATGTACTTCGTAGGCAGTATAATACATACGATTAAGTATGTATGTATGTATGTGTGCATGTATGTATGTATGTGTATATATATATATATATATTATATTTAAAAAAAATTTTTTACAGAAAAGTTTTCGATCAAACGTGTTTAGTCTTATTTCTTTTTGCTTTCGGACGAGGAAGAAAAAGAGGAAAAAAAAAAAAGAAACGAAAGAGGGAGAACAAAGGGGGCCGGGGGGGGGGAGGGTGAAGATAGAAGACGAGGAGAAAAGGAAAAAAGAAAAGAAAAGAGAAAAAAAAAAGGAAAAAAAAAAGAAGAATATAAGAATTGAAAAAGATGAAGAAGAAAAAGCACGATGCGCGTTTGCGTGTTAAAACGTTCGTTAATATCGATATAATATCGCTTAAGGGGGTCTAAATAAATTATTTTTGCTTTTGCGAATAAGTTTGTAATATGATTATGTTCGAATACTGTCGTTTCATACTAATAAATAATTATTATCGACACACACACACACATATATATATATATATATATGTATGTATGTATCTATATATCTACTAACGAGGCCATTCGATTTTGTACGATGCGTTGAGAGATATTGATGGAAAAAAAAAAAAAAAAAAAAAAAAAAATAAAAGAAAAAAAAAATAAATAAAAGAAAAAAAAAAGAAATAGCAATAAAATCTCAGTCTGGCGTTAAGAACAGTTGTTAGTCGCGTGTATTTCTAACGTGTTCGTAATGGCTCATAGGGTTTTTTTTCTTTTTTTTTTTTTGGTATTATTCACACGTCGAAAAACACGCGCGAGTTCTTGTGTTCTTACAATGGAACGTAATTGATTGACGATCTTGTTGGTACGTTCTTTTATTTTATTTTTTTTTTTTGTTTTTTCTTTTATCATTTCTTTCCCCATTTTTTCTTTTCTTCCTTTCTCTTTTATTTTCGATTATATACGCGGACGCGAAGCTACTCTCTCTCTCTCTCTCCCCGGGCGGTTGTTGTTGCTTCCATATAATCGAAGATTAATATCGTTGGATTATCGAACGCGTACGATCGAAACGCTTTAACGTTTCGATCTATTACTACTACTACTACTACTACTACAACCGTGACATACGTAAATATATCGACGAAAAATTAAATCGATCGTTAAAATATCCTTTGTCCGTCGACGCACGGATCGATCATTTTCACGGATATATAAATAAAACTCATTACGACGATACGAGAACGATTTGCGAGAGAATGATTAGTTTTTCTTTGTTTTTTTTTTCTTTTTTTTTTTTGATATATAATAATTAAAGATTAAGTATAGAAGATATCGTTATACCATGGAAGACTACTACGACGAAGAAATGGACGATAAACGCGCGCGTTGTTTCTTAAATCCATAAGACATTGTTACATCGACAAGGTGTACATACTTCTTAATAGAGATGTATAATTCTTAAAAGAGGAATTAAAAATTAAAAAGAAACAAACGAAAAAAAAAAGAAGGTATAAAATAAAAGACGAGAAGAAGAGAGAGAGAGAGAGAGAGGAAAATTAAAAAAAAGAGGAAAGAAAATAAAAAGAGAGAACAACAAGCGGCGTCGATCGTGCAATGAAAAGGATGAGCGAGGGGATGAATGAATGAATGAATGAATGAATGAATGAATGAATGAATGAATGAATGAATGAATGAATGAATGAAAGGATGGATGGAGGATCAACAACAAGTATGAATCTTTTCGTTTATTCCAAGTGCGATGTTAGGATTTTGTGCGTTCTCTTCGGTTGGTCTCAATAGCATGCCGGAAGCGTTGAATTCGAAATCGTTCGAATCAGTGATCCTCAAGGCGGAGGAGGTTGTTGTTTCCGCGTTG
>OU964964.1:10142609-10157609 GCA_918808275.2 Dolichovespula sylvestris
GTTCTGTTAAACGGATCTGCTACGGGACCATCGATCGATCGATCGATCGATCGATCGTTCGAGATACGTTAGTGGAAGTAGCTGGAGAATTACTAAATAGAAAGGAAAGTTTCTCTCTCTCTCTCTGTCGGAGAAAACTAGGAAACGTGGTCGAAGGATAGGAAGAGAAGAAGGAGGAGGAGACACTAAGAGGTGGACGTAACGTGACGAACGTCGCCTGAAAGCTCGTCGAGAAGCTCGTTGAAAAGCTCCTTGGCCTCTTCTCTCTCTCTTTCTCTCTACCCATCTGTCTATCTTTCTCTTTCTCGTCCTTGGTCTCATCCTTCCTCCCTCCTCCTCCCCTCGCCCAGTCTCGTCGTCGGAGTTGATTGTCGTAGATCTTATTATCCCCACTTGCGTTCTAAGGAGGACCAGACTATGGCCATGCTAGCTCTACCATACTATACTATATATATATATATATATATATATAATGTGTGTGTGTGTGTACATGTACGTACGTGTGCGTGTGTATGTATGAGCGTGCGTGTGAGAGAGAGAGAGAGAGAGAGAGAACTCACGTGCACGTAGTTACTTACTTGGATGAGAAGGAGAAGGATAGAAGGATAGAAGGGTGCCAAACACCCTCCTCCTTCTCCACCCATCCCTTAACTCCCCTCCACCCCCCTCCACGCTCCTCCCTCGCCAGCCTCAGGCTAATCTTGTTAGCGCTAATGACGAACTCCGCCGCGAAATGTGCGCGAGCCAAGTCAGGGCCGTAACAAATGTTCCGTCACCTTTCTGGCTATCGGACACGATGAAATACTTTTCTTATTTCTCTCTCTCTCTCTCTCTCTCTCTCTCTCTTTCTTTCTCGTCGTTTCCTTTTTTAATTTCCTAATTTCTTTACCCTTTTCGATATATATCCCTCGCGGGGTAGTGGAAAAGGAATTTCTTGGAAATGATCGTGTATCATTATATATGTGTGTGTATTATGTGTGTGTTTATAGACAAACATATATATGTGTATGTATGTATGTATGTATGTATGTATAATAGTCATGTATATAGAGAATGTAAAGATTTATTCGGATAGAAGGTAATATCCCCGAAAAAGTTATCGTAAGTTGTACTGTGAAATTTCGCGGAATAATGGGCACCTTGTATCGAGCAAGGGAGACAATTTTATACATATATATATATATATATATATACGTATGCATTATATAGGTATAGTTATATAGATAGATAGATAGATAGACAGATGGATAGATGGATGATGAAACAGAGAGGGAGAGAGAAAGGGGAGAAGAGAAAGTTCCTCTGGGTGCGTTGAGATGCTCCGTTAGCCCCGAAAATCCATTAGACCGTAAAACGAGGTAGAGAGAATCGTAGAACGCAATGGCGTCTAGAAACAAACGACGGCCGATAGGAGTGAACAAGCAGTGAATCACCCAAGCACTTGTTTACCAAGAGAATCAGGAATTCAGAGATGCTGCCGTTCCACGTCTCCGGAATCCCTCACCCTCCACAATCCCTCCCTCTTCTTCCCCGTTCCCATCGCTTTCCTAGTATCCCTCTCCTCTACTCTCCTTCTCCTATCCTCCACCTCCACCTCCTCCTCCTCCTCCTCCTCTTATTCCTACCATCACTTCCAACTTCTACCTCCGCCATCACTACCAACACCAATACCAATCATGGGATCTTCAACGACCGACTCACTCACACAAAAACGATCGAGCAACCCTGCGTTTCCTTTCCTCCTTCGTTCCTTCCCTGCTTGCTTGCTTGCTTGCTTGCTTGCTTTCCTGCTTGCTTGCTTTGCCTTCCTGGTAAGCGAGAAGGAGTGCAAAAGCCGAGGAAGAAGGGGTAAAGGTAGCGTGGGTGGTCCGGTGGGTGGGGAAACGATCGCGTTAGACGGAGAGAGAAAAAGAGAGATAGAGTCGAGGAGTGGGAAGGGGAGGCGAGGGACGCGCCGGAGGACCGAGTATAACGCAGAGACACGGAAGCGCCACTGGAATCGCTAAATGTAATTCGGTTAAAAGGGTTTTAGCAATACAATGCATATAAACATGAGTGTTCCACCTCCGTGCCTCGTCTACGTTAGCTTCTCACTCTATTTCTCCTTCTCTCTCTCTCTCTCTCTCATCCACCCACCCACCCACCCACCCACCCCTTATTCTTTCCTTCCTTCTTTCTTTATTTCTTTCTTTCTTTCTTTCTTTCTTTCTTTCTTTCTTTCATTCATTATTTCCTTCTCTTTTTCTCGCACTCTTTCCTCGTCTATCTCACCTCCTCCCCCTCCTCCTCCTCCTCCTCCTACCCCTCTCAAACTATTACTGCTACTACTCGTCTCAGATTTTGTCAGGTCAACCTAACCCCCCGTCGCCTTCCTCTCTCCGTTAAATTTTCTCATCGTGGAAAATTATTTCTTTCTTCCTCTCGTCTCTTCTCTATCTTTTTTTTTCCTTTTTTTTTTTTTTTCTGTTTTGTGCGCCTGTGCTTTCTTATATTTTTTCCTTCCTCCCTTCTTTCTTCCTTCCCTTTTTTTTTCTCTTTTTTCTTTTCTTTTTCTCTTTTCTTTTCCAATTTCGTTACTCTTTCAATCGTACGATTCTCGAGGAATTATCGTTGGATATTATAACGATGCGTCTCGATCGAATATTTCTTTCTTACTTATTCAATTACATGCTTACTTGCGTGTAGATTTCCTAGGCGAATACTTTGAAAAGTCTCTCTCTCCGTTCGGAGGGAAAAATAAAAAGGTCATCGGATGCACTTACGAAATACAAACGGTCCTTTTTTTTTTTTTTTCCGAATCGAATAACGCGAGTCGGTCGTCGTAAAAAGGGAGAGAGAGAGAGAAAAAAGGTACGAGATAGAGAGAAAGAGACGGACAGACAGACAGACAGAGAGAGAGATAGAGAGAGAGAGAGAGAGAGAATTTGGTGAATCGAATCATTGTGAAATCCGTGGCGAAGAGAACAGTTGGAGCGTTTTACTCCCGGCGTGATTATTTCCAAGGAAAAATTCAGGATTGCGCTCTCTCGACAGTGGGTAGAGGACGATTTCCAGAACGAGTCCTGGCACTCGGCCATATATACCCCCCCCCCCCACCTCCCCGACCCTCCCTCCCTCCCTCCCGCCCTCCCGCCCTCCCCACCCCCGTCGCCCCTCAATCCCGCGTTCACGCGGCGGAAAAAGAAAATGGCCGTAAAGCTTATTTCACGTCGAACCACGCGACCAGTTTTTATCCATATAACGATCTCACGTATTAAAATAAAACGATCAAAATCCTTTCCCCCCCACCCCCCCCTTTTGTACTCGTATCAAATCCTTAAAACGTTCTACCCTCGAAATCGTTTCCCCGATTTACAAGGATATATTCTTTTAAGGATATTTATTTATGAAGGAAATGATATGAAGAGGTAAGAGGAAAGAAAATGATGAAGACGAACGATACGGGATGGGGGAGAGGGGGGGGGGGCGTTAATACCATTCTCTTTATCGATTCGTTCGTTAAGATATATAAATAATACAACGTTAAAGTAAATAAGTAATAATGAAAATGAATGATGTATCGATCGATGAATCGATCGATCAGTTTATCCATCGGTATGTATTCAATATCCAGATACATATATTTATATCTTTATTTGAAGTGAATCGTGGGAATAGCTAAGGCAGGACCGTGTGACATCGAGCTACGCGTTCGTCAAATATGACTTCTCCTCTTTTCCATTTCTTCCTACCTACCTACCTACCTTCCTTCATATCCAACCTTCCCTTCCTTCTTTCGTTCGTACGTTCGTTCGTTCGTTCGTTGACGTTTTCCGAATGAGCGGCTTTTACCGCTCGGTGAACGCGTCATCCAGCCATCCGCGGAATGTCGCGGAATTCGTAACTGGGAATTAGCATGTCATAAATTCTGATAGAGGGGGCGGTCTCGTGGGACTCATGCTCGCGCCTCTCTCCGTCTCTCTCCGTCTCTCTCTCTTTCTCTATCTCTCTATCTATCTCTATATCCTCTCTCTCTGTCTGTCTCTTTCTCTATGTATCCATATATCTCACCGTTTATCCATATCTCTCTCTCTCTCTCTCACACACACACACACACACATACACTCTCTCTCTCTCTCTCTCTCTCTCTTTTTGAGTACCTTTTCAGCCATTGCCCGTATCAGCTTTCCACGAAATCTCGGTTTTCCTGAAAAAAAAAATTTGCTTCCGTTGAAGGGGTTAAAACATTTCATTTACCAACCATATATAATATTCGTCGTTGCTAGAAATAAAATATCTAAGATGGAAATGATAAGCGAAGGATTATTGAAAGGTGATGTGAATTACGATAGTTCGCGTTGTTTGTCGTACGCCTAGAAGATATATGCAACGAACGTTAACGTACACGTACGTACGAATGGTTGCCTATCTTGTTCGACGGGGTGGCTTACGATAAAACAAGGAAGAATAAATATGATATATATATATATATCAAATTCGACGATCGTAAACCTTATCCTTCTTTCGTCGTAATTTTATTCGTCGACTCCGTCGTAGCTTTTCGAAAGGAAAAAGAAAAAAAGAAAGAAAAAGTCGAATTTCCAACTCGAAAGCGACAAAGAGAAGAGAGTGGGAAAAAAAATAATTAGAAACGGTGTTACGGTGGTGTTCGGCTATCGTACGCCTGCGTTTATGCAACCAACGTTTCTCGTTGAAATACAGGTAAGCGTAAATTGTTGCCTATTTTCGGGCGTACGTCCATATAATACAATAAACAGAACGAAAAAGAGGAGAAAAAAAAAACAATTAAAAATTAAAAGGATACATAGGTACGGTATATGTTTTGATTAACGATATGATGTGTTTAATTGATTAGACGCGATAAATTTTCTTGTTTTCTTTTTTCTGTTTTTTTTTTTCTTTTTTTTTTTTCTTTTTTCCTTTTTTTTCCTTTTATTATTTGTTTTCTCTTTTTTTCTTTTGTTTTCCTCGTAATTTTCATAATTTTATTTAGGAACTTCACGCGATATTACATCGGATATCTGCATCGTATTCGCTATTTTATACGATAAACGAATAATATTTACACTCTCACAGACACACCGTATATGTATCATAAATACACATTTCCCGTTCGTTTTTTTAATTAAATTTTTATTATATATATATATATATTTATATATATATATATATTTTTTTTTTTTGGTTTTGCTTACTTCGCTTTATAATATAAGTGGCGGGGATATTATTGAAATAAAGTTTATACTCGGATAAATGTAATCCTTCGTATATGTGCCCTACGTACATATCATCTACCTCTCTCTCTCTCTCTCTCTCTCTCTCTCTCTCTCTCTCTCTCTCTCTCTATCTTCCACTCTTTACACGTTCATACATCGACAAATTTTTTCGTTTCCGTTAACAATTTCGCAAATGACGTCTATCTTACAAGCCGAACGAACACACAATAAATAATCTCTAAAACAATAGTATTATTTACAGAATGATACCTCTACGACTCGCGAATTTAACGTCCGTCCCCTCCCCCCCCCGCAACCCTCCCCGCCATGTCACGCGAATCACGTTTACAAACGATCGTTCGTTCGTTCGTTCGTTACGATTTTATTTCTTTTTTTTTCTTTTCTTTTCATTTTTCTTCACCTTGATATCAATTTCGTATCTTATCGTGGTACGTAACACCTTCCCTCGCGAGAGAAAAAATCGCCAAAATTAATTTTAGAGTATTACAAGTTGATCGCATAACACCGTTTATTTATATTATTCCATCGAGGATCCGATTTTAATGTCAGATCACTCATGGTTTTACTAACACTCGCTCGATCTACACTCGCCTGTTAACTTTTCCTCGATATTTACATCGTTCGTTCGTTCGTTCGTTCGTTCGTTTCGTCTTAATTTTTTTTTTATAGTCTTTCACTTCCCAATCCACCCTCTCCCTTATCCACATTTTCCTTCATCCCCCCTCCCCTTTCCTTTCCTTTTTCCTCGTATTTTCTTTCCTCTTTTTTTTTCTTTTTTTCTTCCTGTGCTTCCTCCTTCCATTCGACGATAATAATAATAATAATAATAATAATAATAATAATATATATATATATATATAAATCGTTAGAATTGTATTTATTTACACGAGACTTTTTTAACGATCGTTTGTTCCTCTACTAAATGCTTCGTCGTAAAAAAATTGCTTTACTCCTCACGTAATTATTATTTTCCTGTTGTTGTTATTATTATTTTTTTTACCCCTATTTTCTTTTCTTCTTACCATTTTTTCTCTCTTAAAGATAAAGCGTCGATGAAATTGTTATTAGCTTGTTTGCCGGCAACTGAGAAAGAAGAAATATATATATATATATATATATATATATATATATATATATATATATATATATTACTTTACGAACGATGATAATTTTTATTCGCTCGTTCGTCACTGAAAATTATATATTATTTTAGAATGAGAATATATATCGTTAACGAAGAATTTACAGAATAAAAGAGAGAGAGAGAGAGAGAAAGAGAGAGAGAGAGAAAATGATTAGAAATATTAATGAAACGTATTTTATAAAATCTAATCCTCTTCTTCTTCCTCTTCTTTATTCTTCCTTCGAATTAAGGTGGATAATTTAAACGACGTAAGGCCGATAAAGTGGTTCCTGAAGTTCGGTCGAGTTCCTTTGGGTCTCTTGCAAGGTTCCCCTGGGTTCTTCCGGTGTGCATGGTGCCGTTACCGAGACGTCACTTCCGCCATTATCTCTCTCAGAATTTTTTGGATTACCCGAATCCTCGAGTTTACCGCTTGCCCGTGCCTCCTGTTGTGCCTTCTTACTTCTCTTCCATTTCATTCGCCGATTTTGGAACCATATCTTAACCTGAAATTCAGACAAAAACGTTTTCGTCTTTTCCTTGTTTCTTTCTCTTTTTATTTATTTTTATTTTATCTCTCTCTCTCTCTCTCTCTCACTCTCTCTCTCTCTCTCTTTCTTTTCTTTGTCTTCTCCTTGGCGTATTTTCCTTTTCTTTTCTTTTCGTTGTGCGGTTTTTTCGTCTCTCTCTTTTTTTTTCTTTTTTTTTTTTTTTACCTCGTAATCGATTCCAATTTAATCGATATCTAAGGGATTAAGCGAGCTCTTATGATAAATTTAAGCAAAATCATTGGCCCGACCCACCCCACCCCACCTCACGCTCTCTCCTCTGATTATTCTTTTTTTCATTTCTTTCTCTCCACAGAGAGAGAGAGAGAGAGAGAGAGAGAGAGAGAGAGAGAGAGAGAGAGAGAGAGAGAGAGAACAAACGTAACACACCTTCTTATCTTTCGCGAATTAATCTTTGGGATTTGGCGATGATAAGTTTCTCTCCCGTGTGTGTGTGTGTGTGCGAATATACGTAAGTGCGTGCATTGGTTAGCATGTGCGAGTGTGTGTGTTTCAATCGAGCTACGATGAAGGAACGTATGTATTATCGTTAATTAATTATTTATTCTCAATACTTTATTTTCGACCGATCGATTCGGCAGATATACGAAATTTTTTTTAATTGCTTCGAGCGCGAACTCAAACGGACAATGGAAATGGAAAATCGTTGGGATGAACCATACGATAATCAAGGAATTCGGATCAATCTCTGAAAATCATTATCACGAATTATTATTCGTTCCTCGATTTAGCTAAAATTAAAAAAAAAATATATATATATATATATGTATTATTTTTATGACAAAATTAAAATTATGAATAAAAATTACACACACACATATGATATGCGTTATTATATATGAATCCTTTCATAAAATAAAAAAATAATATCTTCTTTTTTCCCGAGAAGAAATATATCCATCCGTTATTAACACACTGCGTGAAAGAACAAAAGAACAAAAAAAAAAAGAAAAAGAAAGAGAAGCAAAATAAATTACGTAGAGAATATTTACTAATATAACAAAAATATTTGCGCGTTATCAATCGTAAATGTATATGATAGAAATCACGCGCGCGTACGACGCACGTGCACACACACACACATATATAATCGATAGACAGGAATATTCACGACGAGACATCGTAAATCAAGTAGAGCGAGATAGGGTGGTAGGTCGATTTTCTTTTTTCTTTCTCGCCCACCCTCTTCCCCCTCCTCATCCGTCCCATCCCCACCCCCACTCACACACCCACACCCCCGGTAAAATCGTAAGAAAGCGATGTAAATCTTTCGGACAACATATCATGCTCCCATGTAGCTTCTTTGGGAGTAACCCCTCCGTAAGAAGAAGAAGAAAAAGAAGAGAGAGAGAGAGAGAGAGAGAGAGAAAAGAAGAGGAAGAAGAAGAAGAAGGAAACTCACGAATTTCGTGCTCGTACGAATACCAATGGGAAGGAAGTTTCACCCTGAAAAAATTTCTCGGCTCTCGGATTCCGTATCCGATTTTATTACGAAATACCCACGCGTTTTCATTCCTTTTTTTTTTTTTTCTTTCTTCTTCCTTCATCTTCTCTTTTCTTTTCTTTATTTTCTCTCTCTCTTTCTCTTTTTTTTTTGCTCTTCTACATAAACACCGCCCTCGCGAAGATGAAATTATTATCGAAGGGAAGAACGATGGAGGGATTTCGATGCCTGTAAACGCACACGAACACACACACACACACACACACACACATATATATATATATATGTTTATGTATATGTTCCTTTTAAAGTGACGATTAAAATTATCATTGATATCGATCGTTTGACATAAATGAATTTTCATCTTGAAAATTGAAACGGTTCTTTGTTTCTATTATTTCTTCTATTTTTTTTTTTTCTTTGGAACACCGACGTATAAAAAAACCGTCTCGAGATCGATTGGATCGGGACATATTATAATTGTTAATTATCCCTGTATCTAACGCGGGGACGATCTATCTTATTAGAAAATGTAGATAATATTAATGACAATTAATTACATCGTATACATATAATATATATATACATATATATATGCGTGTATATATATATATATATATATATATATATATATATATGTATTAAATAAAAAAGGACGTTCAATTGAATCTCAAAAGAACAGTTCCTCTTTTCGTTTCGTTTATATATACGTTTATATATACATTATTCCTATACTATATTACTATATAACGTATATATATATATATATTATATATACGTTTATATATACATTATACGCGATTGAAAAAAAAAAAAAAGAAAAGAAAATTTGAAAAATTCCCAATGAAAGATATCATAATTCTCGACAATAAAAATGAATTTTATCTGTAATATAAATTCTATCGATATAAACATATACTTACAATATATATATATATAATACATTTTATCAAGATGATGGGGAAGAGGGAGGAATAGGAGGAGGAAAAGAAAGAGCTGTAAATTAGAGTGGTGGAAGACGAAGAGAGAGAGAGAGAGAGAGATAGAGATTAGAAGGAGTAAAAGTGATGGGCCAATGGATCAAATGGTTGTGGAATGGGTTAAACGAAGGAGTGATAAAGAGTAGGGTGAGTGAGAGAGATGGAATGAGATGTTGCGACGGGTATCTACGACGACTACGTCTACGTCTACGTCTACGTCTACGTCTACGTCTACGTCTACGTCGAGGACGTCTACATCAAGGACGAGGACGTTCGAAGGGTTGGAAGAGAGAGGTTCGGAAGTGGAGAAGAGAATCGGTAAAATATCGAAACAAATCAGGGACTGAGCCCGGCCCCATAACTCAGACTTTTGCCTCTGTTTGCCGAGCGATCCGTCAGAGCTCGTAAGCTTCGGAGTTATGTTTAAGTTGTTGAACTATGCGAGAGAGAGAGAGAGAGAGAGAGAGAGAGAGAGAGAGAGAGAGAGAGATTCGCACGTAGAGAGAGTGTAAGAGCCGGTGTCTCGCGAGTGAGCAGGCTACGTAGGGATTATTCCTAGGATTTCCCTCAAGGGTCCTTTCCTCTCCCCACCCACCCACCCACTCACCCATCTCTCTCTCTCTCTCTCTCTCTCTCTCTCTGTCTCTCTTCCTCTCCTCCGAACTCTTACTTCTCCACCTTTCACTTCCACTTCTCCCCGTTTCCTCTTTTTACTTTTTTCCTTTTCTTTTTTTTTCCCCCTCTCCTCTCCTCTCCTCTCTTCCCTTCATTCACCTTCATCCGTCCTACCAACTCGTCCTTGTTCTCCCTTCACACTTACATCCTTATCCACCGTGGACGTCCCGTGTATGGGAATATGGAAATATTCCCGTCGTATTTACCGCCACAAACGCTCTCAACCCTCCCCTCAACCTCCCAACATCCTCAATCTCTTCCGTCATTGGCCGCAAGAACTTCGAAAGGAATTTACACCCATCCCTTTTCTTTCTTTTCTTTTTTTTTTCTTTTTTTTTTTTTTTTTTTTATTTGTTTTTTTCCCCCCCATTTTTCTGTTTCGCCTCTTCTTCCTCGTCTTTTTCCTCTCACTCAATGGAAAATATCAGAAACGATTCGTCGACTTCGAGGGTTATTATTGTATACGTGAGTGTGTGCGTACGTGTGCGTGTGTGTGTGTGTGTGGAGAAAGAAATAGAAAATATGATTAGGGCGAGGGATAGAGGGGGAAGGTGTAGGATTCGTAGAAATAATCGAAAGGATCGCTCGGTTGAACTCGTTTTTCGTTAAGTATCGACGATACGAGTCGAATTGGAACGATTTGAAGGGAACGAAAGAGAAAGGAAGAAGATGAAGAGGAAGAAGGAAGGAATACGTGAATCGTTGAGGATCGTAAGTCGAATTTGATTGACGAGAGTTACAAATAAAAAAGGAGGAACGAAAGAAACTGAATCATCGACGATTAATCATCGATTAATGAACGATATGATCGACGATAATTTTTTTTTTTCTTTTTTTGTTTATTGTTAATGATATTAATTTAATCGATCCGCCCCTCCTCCCTCTCCCTCGTTCTTAACCCCCCCCCCCCCACCACCACTCGTATCCTCGTGCTTGGACGTATATTACGAATGGAAACTATTGGTTTTCTCTCTTAGCCGAAGGAAAAAATCAAAAACGGATTTGTCATCGTCGAGATATAATAGATAAGAGGTTGGATGGATGGACGGATTGTTAACAACGTCGATTTGTAGATAACTCGACGAACAACAATTTCGTTATGGTATACGCATATGAATAATAGAGATAGAATTTAATCGATGTGCGAGAGGGAAAATGAAAGGAAGTATCGAAAAGACAGAATTATATACACCGTGGATTTACAGATAACGCAATTTATGTTAATTTATGTTAATAATTATGACAATTTATGTTATAATTATTAATGTTAATAATTATGACAATTTATGTTAATTATATATAATAGAAATGGAATTTAATTCGTGTAGAAAAAAAAGAAAAAAGATTAAGACGAAAAAAAATAATAAGCACCATTGGATTTACAGATAACGCGTAGGTGACAATTTATGTTAATTATATATAATAGAAATGGAATTTAATTCGTGTAGAAAAAAAAGAAAAAAGATTAAGACGAAAAAAAATAATAAGCACCATTGGATTTACAGATAACGCAATTTATGTTAATTTATGTTAATAATTATGACAATTTATGTTATAATTATTAATGTTAATAATTATGACAATTTATGTTAATTATATATAATAGAAATGGAATTTAATTCGTGTAGAAAAAAAAGAAAAAAGATTAAGACGAAAAAAAATAATAAGCACCATTGGATTTACAGATAACGCGTAGGTGACAATTTATGTTAATTATATATAATAGAAATGGAATTTAATTCGTGTAGGAAAAAAAGAAAAAAGATTAAGACGAAAAAAATTATTAACACCATGGATTTACAGATAACGCGACGATGACAATTTATGTTAATTATATATAATAGAAATGGAATTTAATTCGTGTAGAAAAAAAAGAAAAAAGATTAAGACGAAAAAAAAAAGATTATAAACACCATGGATTTACAGATAACGCGACGATGACAATTTATGTTAATTACAAATAATAGAGATTGAATTTAATTCATGTAGAAAAAAAAGAAAAAAGATTAAGACGAAAAAAAAAAGATTATAAACACCATGGATTTACAGATAACGCGACGATGACAATTTCTGTTAATTATAAATAATAGAAATGGAATTTAATTGACGAGAGAGAAAAAAGAAAAAATAATTATAAACACCATGGATTTACAGATAACGCGACGATGACAATTTATGTTAATTATAAATAATACAAATAGAATTTAATCGATGAAGAAAGAAAGAAAGAAAGAAGAAACTCTCTCTCTCTCAAAAAAAAAAAAAAATAAAATAAAATAAAACGAATTATCGACACCATCGATCTTATACAACGAACGCGAAGCGCATCTTCGTTCTTCGTCGCGAGCGTTTCGAAGGATCTGATTTTACCCCCTTCCCATTTCCCCCCCCCCCCCCAAAAAAAAGAAAAAAGGAAAAAGAACTAAGAAACAATCCGGAACGATTCGTCATCGCGGAAATCCAACGGAAAGAGCGGAAGAATAATGGAGCGACACAATAACAAAAAGAAAAAAAGAAAGAAAAATAAAAAATCAAATGGATCGTTAACAACAACGATTTAACAGATAATAAGTTTTAACATCAATAACACGTATTGAATGCGCGTAATAAATAATTGATATAAATAGAATTTAATCGGTCGGTATCTTCGTTGCGCATCGTGCTAAGATCGTCGTACCGATATAGTCGTTCCAAAAAAAAAAAAAAAAAAAAAAAAAAGACAAAAGAAAAATGAAAAGAAATCGTTAGATCATTTTTATTCCACGAATATCAAGGACGACCGACAGTCAGTCTGCGTTATTTCCATGATGATTCATTTGACGTTCGCGTTAAACATCGTTCATTATCGAAATAGATAATAGTCATGGGTTTTATTGCTACGAAACGGTCTCGAACGTTTTTACTACCCTCTCACCCCGCGTAATCCAGCCCTACCCTTTCACCTCTCCACCCACCCCCATGCCATCTCACAGATCCGTCGTACACAGTATTTCTTACTATGATATTTTATGTTAAACTCACCTGAGTTTCGGTCAGCATCAACGACGTCGCAACCTCGAACCTCTTAGGTCTGCTCAGATACTTGTTCTGACGGAATTGCTTTTCCAATTCTAGAAGCTGTTGGGACGTGAACGCCGTCCTGGGTCTCCTGGTTTTACCAAGTAACGCGTGTTGGGCCGCACAACCTATTTCGAAAAGAAAGAGACGAGATAAAAGAATAGAAATAAGTGTGATTGATTTAGGATCGAACATGAGTCGTTTAGAATGTAACAGATAAATATACATACATACATACATACATACATACATACATACATACATATATATATTATTATTACATACATATATCATATATATACATACATATGTATATACATATACATATTGTATATACATATACATATACATATTGTATATACATATACATATACATATTGTATATATACATATACATTTCATATATATATATATATATATATATATATATGAAATGTATATGTATATATACAATATGTATATATATATGTATGACGATTAAACGGAACACTTGGTCAATGATTAGAAATAGTCCTTATTCGTTAAATACACACGTACATACATCGATAAATAAAGTAGATAGATGATGAAACGATAGATTAGATTTTTCTAATACTTCAGTATGTATCTATTAAAAATTTGCATTTTTCTCGGAACGGTACGAATTTTAATGAATTACCGGGAATAATATTTTTTTTTCGAAAGGATTTACGAGCGATACGGAAACGATACGAGCCCGATACCAAAGCCCTGATACACGATATATATCGAATACGATATCGATCTTACAATCGTTCGTTCGTTACGATGAGTTCATCGTAAAATGAATGATAATTATAAATTCGATTCGTAATAATATATAATATATAATACGAAATTGGTCGTAATCTATGGTACGATCGCAATGACCGGATCGTCTACTACCACCAAACAACGTTACCACCCCCTCCCACACCCCTCCTCCTCCCATCGATAATTCTCATCGATCGTTACCGGAGCAACGATAATCATTTCATTAGCCAATACGATCCATTGGAAATCATCGAATGCTAATGCAATTATCGCGAGTGTAAATCCCTATGGATTACGGAGCGATGATTTGGGGTTAGACGTTAGGGTGGAAACGCCACCGCCCCTACAATTAGCTCCTACCAACGACTCTTGCTGCTCAGAAACCGTATCCCGGACTTATAGTAATCGAGGGACGGTGGAAGGGACGAAAGGGACGATTGGGAAGGTTAAGGGGGATGGGAAGGATGTAGGGACGTAGGGACGAATAGAAATACATTGGCGTGGAAATATTTCGAGATCGTTTAATCTAATTTCTATTATCATAATTAAATAATATATATATATATATATATATATGTATGCATGCATACATGCATGCATGCATGCATGTATGTAAATAATATGTGCGTGCGTATGTATGTATATTTCTTTTCTTTTTTTGTTCATTTTGTATTATTCCAAGACATCGGGAAATTAATTTCAATCGTATTTTGTGTACGGCTGATGAAATTCAACATTCAAGCGAATATCTTGTGAAAGTTCGAACGGGAACGCAAATTGAAAACGAGTGTGGAAACTACGTAGATACAAGGAAAGAGAGAGATAGAGAGAGAGAGAGAGAGCAGATTTCTCGTGTCATCCTAATCTCGCGCGATTTGTCAGGAACTTTGCGTCACTGGCTTAAGCACCCCCGAAACTTAACTGGCAAGTGCGTCACCGACTGTCAGTGTTTGTACACATGGCATCGTTTAGGCGAGAGCGCATTCGGATTAGCGTGTGATTCACTTAACCGTCGAGATATTGCGAGCAGGTACTACCTACATACTGTGTATATATATATATGTGTGTGTGTGTGTGTGTGTGCGTATGTATATAGATAGGAAAAAGGGGAGACACGCGTTTTGATACGTAGGCTTTGCCCAAT
>OU964964.1:10165109-10177609 GCA_918808275.2 Dolichovespula sylvestris
GAGATTTTGAAGAGTATGTCAAGAAAATTGTTTTTCCATCCGTCTGGACGATGTATGTTAAAATGTATGTTTTCGTAAAGAAAAGAAAAAAAAAAAAAAAATACAAACAAAAAAAAAATAACGTAATTAACGATATACACGAATAAAAGAGACATTGAAAAAAATGTTCAGCTTACTCTTAGAAACTAATTTTCCTAAGAGACGCCCGACAAACATAGAGAGAGAGAGAGAGAGAGAGAGAAAGAAAGAGAGATAGAGATAAAGAAGAGAGAGAGAGAGAGAGAGAGAGAAAGAGAGATAACACGTGAAAGTATCTTTGTCATCACGAGATAGCACGTTTAAACGTAGTATAAGTCGACGCAGAGTTACCATGGTAACGGTATGGCGATGGTGGTGGTGGTGGTGGTGGTGGGTGACGATGGTGGTGCACGGGGTGGTGAGGGGATCGGGGTGGGAGAGGAACGGGCGAAAGGGGATGAATAGACGGATGAATGACGCACAATTAACTAATTAAATCATCCGCCAACCCCTCGCGAGCTTTGTCTCTCGAGTATCATCCCCCTTTTGTTGGCAGAGAGCTTCCGCCATCTCTTCGCCATTGTTTCTCCCCGTTCGTAGTAGTAGTAGTTGTAGTAGTTGTAGTAGTAACGGGCGAGCGAGCCTCCATGAAACCGACAAAAAAAGAGCAAAAGAGTCAAGGGATTCTTTGGATGGACCCGACCGTTCCTCTCTCTCTCTCTCTCTCTCTCTGTTTTCTCTCGATGTCTCGCATACTACGTTCTCTTTCTTCATGGTTCGTCGAAGTCAATTTACCAAATCGACGATCGACAGGGACCGAACTGTCCCATAAGAAAACGAATTCACCTTAATTGCGGTTCCTTTCAATCATTTTTATTCCTCTTTCAGATCCTTCTTCGATTCGATCCAATCGAATATATATATATATATATATATATATATATATATATATATATATATATATATATATAATTCTTTTCTTGTTTTATTCAATTTCGCCCTTTTCGTTTCTTCGTTCGTTCGTTTGTTTGTATTTTCTTTTCTTTTTTCTATTTTTTTTTTCTTTTCTTTTCTTTTCAGACGATTAATAATATAGACGAGTTTTTCGTAACGTAAAGGAAATTACAATAACGAAACGATTTGAACGATAGTTCGATTAATATCGATCGAGACCAAGTCGAATATCTTTTTCATTTACAGTTTGTATATTGTTTATATACTGAATATCAATTCTTCTCGACATAAAAGAAATTACTACAACGATACGATTTGTACGATAGTTCGATTAATATCGATCGAGACCAAGTCGAATATCTTTTTCATTTACAGTTTGTATACTGTTTATATACTGAATATCAATTCTTCTCGACATAAAAGAAATTACTACAACGATACGATTTGTACGATAGTTCGATTAATATCGATCGAGATCAAGTCGAATATCTTCCTCATTAACTGTTTATATACTTGTGTCGTAGTTAGTAAAACGAAGAGAGAAAAGATATAAAAAGAGAAAAAGGAAAAAAGAAAGAACAAATCCTTCTCCCCCGATATCGATCGACGTTCGTGATCTCTTTTAATTGACTTGTTAAAAAAAAAAAAGAAGAAGTAGAGAAAAAAAGAAAAAGAGAGAGGGAAAAGAACCTCGAATACCAAAGAAAGGTTTTCTAAAAAAAATTGTTTTTTTTTTTTTATATATATATACTCCCAATAACCCGTCAATCGTACCGTCAAATATTTTCTTTCCTTTTATTTTATTTTCTATTTTTTTTTATCTCTCTTGTTTTACATCCTCCCCATTCGCACCGACAGCCTTACCCCCTCCTTTTGGTTTTCCACTGCAACGCAATTATTTTTCCTTTTTAATCTCCAATATACATTTATATATATATATATATATATATATATATATATATATATATATATCGCGAGCAACTTGACGTTGGTTAAAGGTATTACCAAGTTCTTCCTTCCATTGCCTTTAGCAAATAATTTTCGTCCCTTTAATTTCGTTTGTACCGGCTTTCTCCTGAAAAGGGGGGGCCCTACGCTATTACGTTGAAAAAATATCTCTTCTAACGTCATCCCCATTAAAGAGGAATTCCTAACTCGATTTACATTTACATTCTCTCTCTCTCTCTCTCTCTCTCTCTCTCTCTCTCTCTCTCTCTCTCTCTCTCTTTCGACTCCGACTAACTCGTAGAGAATCATCGGATACGCTCGAACAGTGTTTCTCAAGCTTTTCAAGCTTCAACTAAATCCTGAAAACGTCCATGTAACTTTAACGTATTTTTATATATCTATCGTATGTAAATGAATATATATATATATATATATATATATATATATATATAACGTTAATTACGATGTTACAATAAAAACTGAAATAAAACGTATATGTATATAAGTATATATACAATAAATTTCGTATTAATAAATTCCTCGATAGGGGGATGTACGCTTATCGAATTTTGAGAGACACTGTGTTGAAGTAACCAATGGACGACGGGAAGAAGAAGAAGAAAATTTCTTAAAAAAGGAAAAGAAGTTAAAAAAATATTGTTTCTCTCTCTCTCTCTCTCTCTCTCTCTTTCTCTTTCTTACAAATAAAACAGTAAAAATTTGTAAAAGAACAAAACCTTTCGGCCTCGAACGATGGGGATAAGTTAACGAGTAATAAATGTCATTTATCATATCTTTTAAACATTTATACATACATACATACACACATACATACATATACATATACATATATATATATATATATATTTTTTTTTAATGTATATACATGCTCGTACACACGTACAATGTTTATTGAAAACGAGTGTAGCGTGAGTGTTAACTATAGATACGGTCGGGTAAAAGGGCATTGAAATATTGGCTTAATTAAAGCGCATCTGCACGAAATGTATTTTATACGTCTATTAATCCTCAGTAACACAGATCATTTCCGAAATATATTCGTACCGCAGGCGCATTTTAACATTTTCCACCCATAATCCCATTCCTATTTTCGTACGTTCGTTTCGTTTCATTTCGGTTCGTTCGTTCGGTTCGTTCGTTTTCCTCTCATCATTTTTTCTCCTCTTCCTCCCCCTCCTCCTCCTCGCGCGTAATAATATAATCCCTCTTCTCGCTAATGAACTGAAATACTTTATCGATTTTTCGAAACGATATCGTTTTAATCCTTTTTAACCGAAACGATTAATATCCATCTCTATCTCTCTCTCTCTCTCTCTCTCTCTCTCTCTCTCTCTCTCTCTCGAGTTTCTAACAATTATCGAAAGCACCCTCTCCTCTCTGCCGACCTCTCGCCCCTCCTTCCCTCCCTCCGATTGTTTCACGCACGACGGTAACGGGGTTCCAATCGGAAATTAAAACAAAAAAATCCTTCGTCGTTCTTAAAAAAAAAAAAAAAAAAAAAAAAAAGAAAAATAAAACCAAAAACGAAAAGAAACGGATAGAACGAGAGGAGAGATTTAAGTGCTAAAAGAAATAAGAAAGGAGAGAGAGAGAGAGAGAGAGAGGATAACGAAAAAATGGAGGAGAGAAAAATGGAAAGAAAAAAATGAAAAAATTACACGAAAAGCGAGAGGAAAGGGAATGGGACAACGGAGCGTAACGAAAAAAAAAAAAAAATAAAAAAAAATAAAAAATAAAAAGAAAAAAAATAAAAAACAAGGAAGACAAATGATTGATACGTCGTTGAGAGCCGTCGTTCCGTACTATCGAAATCTATCTGGAGTCGTTACGAGCGCTAGTTAAATTTCGATAGGCGCCTGGATGGATGAAACATGGTGTTGTCGTATCATTGGCCACGACGCATAACGCGCGACAAATATTCCGCAAATAAAAGCCCTCTCTCTCTCTCTCTCTCTCTCTCTCTCTCTCTCTCTCTCTCTCATCCTCTCGTTTCATTCTCTCATTCCCCTCCGAGCTCCGGTCTACGATATCTCCCAACCCTTCTACTCCACCTCCCTCTCGCCATTCGTTCGTTCGTTCGTTCGTTCGTTCGTTCGTTCGTTCGTTCGAACGGGTTTTATTTAAAAAAAACGAGTAGTCGTCCTCGTCGACGTCATCGTCGTCGTCGTCAGTATCATCGTCGATACGATATCGATGGTTTCGTAGTGGTGTACGGCAATTTTTAACAAGTCGCGTTCGTGTCAACGTTCGAACGAAAGGATCGACGGGGGTTGGGTTGGGTTGGGGAGGAAAGGGAGAGAGGAGGGTGGAGGGATGAGCCGGTAGGTGGGTGATTGGTCGGTGATATCGAGGGGTGGTATAGTCGTTGTTGTTGTTGTTGTTGTTGTTGTCGTTGTTCATCGACGACGTCGTCGACGTCATCGACGTCGTCGTCGTCGTCGTCGTCGTCGACTTCGTCATCGTCGTTGGTTGTGTTGGTGATGATGGTGGTGGTGGTTGGTGGTGGTGGTGGTTGCCACCACCGATGGTGGGCCTGGCTTATCGACGCACCTTTTATTTTATTCCGCGAGTGTACTTTTTGCGCTCGTTGCTCGTTTTACGCCACCGGTTTTTCCTCTTTTTTTGTCGAACGGTGGATTGCTCGGCAACTACCAATCAGGATCATCTGACAGGAAATACCCCACCACCTCACTCTCTCACTCTGTGTCTGTCTCTCTGTCTCTTTTCACCTACCACCCCTATATATATGTGTGTGTGTGTGTGTGTACATATATATATATATATAGATAGATAGATAGGTAGTTATATATATATATATATGGAACTCTCTATACGTTCACTGACCAATTTGTTCGATAAAAGCCCTCGACTGATTGGCCTGACAACGCGGCCACGGCTCTTTTTTCCAAGCTTGAAATTTACCGTGGTAACCAGCAGTCACTCTCTTTCTCTCTCCCTCTCTCCCTCTCTCCCTCTCTCTCTCTCTCTCTCTCTTTTTAATTCCTCGTATTATCTCTATATCCCTTCACGATTTACCATTCTCCTTACTGATTTTATACTCCTTTTATTTATTTATTTTCTTTCGGTACTTTCCAAAGTTCATTCCATCGATTGTTTCCTCCAAATTTTCCTCTCTCTCTCTCTCTCTCTCTCTCTCTCTCTCTATTTATCTATATATCTATCTATTTATCTATATCTAACTCTATCTCTCTCTCTCTCTCTCTCTCTTCCTTTCTGATAGTATCCTACGTAATAATGAAAAGGTTAGACGATAGGCGATATCTAACGTCGTACAAAGTGTACGGATCTCGAGATAGGATAAAAGTAAAAGACTAATCGGAAAAGACCTGTTGTGTGTCTCACATTGTTTGTCGATACATTAATTTCGTTGAAAGAGTTCTCTCTTATCGTTCGTACGAAAGTAGAACAGAAACCTCCATTTTAAAATTCCAATATCATCTCTATTCCCCGGTTAACTTTATTAAATGAATTTTTTTCACTTTCTTATCTGATTTCTCGATCCTTGGCAAATTATTTTTGGAACGTGTATACACGCACACACTCTCACAAACACAAACACAAACACACACACACACAGAGAGACATAAATATATATATATATATATATATATATATATATATATATTTATGTATGTATATACGTACGTATATATGTATACATATGTATACAGTTAACCAAGTTATTAGAGAGAGAGAGAGAGATCCTTATCGTGCTAATAAAATTCGAGTAGCCAAGCAACATAGTCTAGCTGGCCGATGCGATGCATTAGACGTGTAAACATCTACTATCTATAGTCTGTCCTACGAGCAATCTGTCTTTCCTACGTTGTCTCACTTTCGAATTAATAGCTTGTAATAGCCGTTCGAGTGCTAATATAATATATCGTCTCGTACGAGTCGATGAGTCGATTGACATTGTCGATTGACAACGATAACGTTTTATAAGCCGTTGGAAATTATTCCCGTTTGTCCCAATAAATGGATATTAAGTCGACTAATTTTTTTTTTGCATTTATTTTTATTCCTTTTTTTTTTCCCGCAACGAAATCCACTTGTTCTCCTCTCCTTCGCCTATTCTTTTCTCTCTCTCTCTCTCTCTTTTCTTCTTCTTCTTTTTTTTTTTTATCTTCCTCGTATTTTTTATATTCCTAGCGTATTTTTCATAAACGAGTAAATTAAATTTTTTTAAAGAAAATCTCTACGTCGCTCATCGGTTTCGATTCGAAATCGTTTCGTTATCCCTCGACGAAACACAAAAAGAATAGAAAAAGAAGAAAAGAGATCAACTTTTCATCCACAACTACAATAACACGGTTAATGCTAATTATCGAGGAATAATTATTATCGGGAAACTTTAATAATAATAATATATATATATATATATATATATATATATATATATATATATATCGATTCGCTAACAATCTAGTAATCCAAATGATTCACTAATAATCTAGTAATTCTCTCGACTGCAATAATCCTATAATTATTAATGCGTATTATTATCACGTATGCGATAATTATTATTTTAGATCGAAAACTTTCAGAGACACTTATTATCTCGCCGATCATCACCCCCGCCCGCCTACCCCCTACCCGGCCCCCGTTTTACATGAATTTTCATATTCCGATATAACGCCCTTAATTTTCATACACGTGAGAATTATTAATGACGAAGAAATAAAAATAAATATATATATATATATATATATATATATATATATATATTTATTATGTGTACGTATACATATATTTATATGTATACGTATTTAATTAATAGATCCAATCGATATCTATATCTATATCTATATCTATCCTAAGAATTGGGTAGAATAAATAAAAATAATTTTTCGCTTATGACGGTATCGAAAAAAAAAAAAACAAGAGAGAAGAAAAAAAAAAAAGAAAGAAAAAAAGTTTTAACACTTGACGCGTTAGTTACTGTACATTTACCAGTGCTTGTATGTGCATGTTAGTGTATGCGTGTGTGCGTGTGTGTGTGTGTGCGTGAGTATGAGTGCGTGCGTGTTTGTGTACGTACGCGATGATATTTGTCGTCGATCCTAACGCGAGATAGGATAGCAATCGGTGTAGGGTGTATATATATATATATATATATATATATATATATATATATATGTATATATATATCTTTTCTGGGATCGGCAGGGTACGCGCATCAATGATAGCTTAGCGAGACACGATTTATGAGGATCGTTATCGGCTTTAACGACCGTTATCGTGTGTGTATTCGATTTCTTCGCAAATTATTATCAAATCATTAATTTATCGAGAAAGATTGCGTAGCGAGAGAAAAAGAGAGAGAGAGAGAGAGAGAGAGAGAAGAGTATCTCACGCTTTGCCTTTTTGTTTATATTTCTTTTTTTGTTTTTTATTTCAACGAAGAAACAAGAGAATGATTTTGCGAAGGACTACCAGTAGTATTATGTACCGAAATAGGGAACGTACACGAGTTCAATTTTATTCTCTCTCTCTCTCTCTTTTTCACGAGGGGTCGAAATGCAAATCTTCACCACTCCCTTTCGATTTTATTTATTTCCTGTTTGGGTACCTGCCTATGGTATTTTTTTTTCTTTTTTTTTTTTTCGAAACAAATCGGAGGCGGGGTTGCGAGATTTGGGATGGGGTAGGTGGATGAGTGAGTGGGTGGGTGGGTGGGTTGGCTCGAGTAGGGAGAAAAATGTAAGTCCTCGAACGGTCGATTTCTTAGTCTCGCGTTCAACGTCACGACGAAAAAGAAGGATCATTCGCAAAGCATATTTAAAAATTAATAAATAGTTACAAAACGAGCCGATTCGCATCGACGATAATAATGTATAATAATCGATTAAATATCTTGTAGGTAGTATAACCCGGTAATCGTATAATCGAATCTCTAAAATCCTCAATAATAAGATCTCGATTGTCGAACGATTCGCGATCTCCGATACTTAATTACGATAGTAAAGTGAATGTTAAGCATTAGATACCGATAAACTTTTTAATCCTCGACGAGGTGAAGAAGAAAAAGAAAACAAAAAAAAAAGAGAGAGAGAGAGAGAGAGAAACGTCGATTTTATATAACTTTCATATTCGATCGTTAACCAATCGAATCTAATCGAATCGAATTAATTTATCGTTTCGAAATTAAAAAAAAGAAATATGTATATATATTTTCTCTCTCTCTCTCTCTCTCTCTCTCTTTGCTCTTTCTTTTTTCTACGACGAAATTGTTTTTGCCGTAGTTCGATGCCATTTTACAACGGACTTATAAAGATAATACTCTTGGCATTTATCGAAAAGAGTATTACTATAAAGATAACACTTATAACGATTAACAATAGTTTTATCGAGAACGATATATGTAATACAATGCGATTCGAGGTACGTGTATCGCGAGGTATCGAAAATTGGCGAGGATTTTGGGGACGGCGATGTGAACAAAAAAAAAAAAAAAAAAAGAAAAAGAAAAAATGAAAAAAATAAAGGCGAAAGAACAAAAGAGGGAGAAAAAATATGATACGGTGGGAAAACTCACCGGCCAAGTCGGCGGGTAATCTCGGATACAACATTCCAGTTCTGGCTAACCACTCGAGTTGAAGTTGATGAATGTGATGTTGTTGGGGATGTGGACCGGCAGCCGATTGAGGATGTCCACCGACCGGTTGGCCCTCCTTGTGTATCGAGTGAAAAGCGCTACCACCGGCGGGATGATAGTACAATCCCCCGGGATGAATGAGAGGTCCTCCAGGATGTAACAACAGTCCTTGATTCTGTCTGACCACGGTGCCGGTACCGACGGCGTACGGTCCGGTTGGTATACCCTGGTGCCCGACGATGACGCCGTTACTGGTGATCTCCTCGGAACCGGGCGATATAGGTGGGCTCGATGCTGGGCTATGGCTACCGTTGCTACCGGGGCTCGTACTGCCCGTCGTCCTGTTGGGATCAACGTCGACCGATACGTCGTCCTCGACCGTTTCTACCAAACGATGATCGTTGTTCCTGTACACGGTGCCGATCGTCGTGCCACGTGGTAAAGCCGATACGTTCGTCTCATACGTCGTTTGATGGCCCTCGTGCGAATCGACGATGGCCGTCGGTGTAACCGATCTGTTAACGTGTTGTTGTACGAACGGATGCAAAGGATTCCCAAGCGATCCCGTTCTTTGATCCTCGTTACGTCTCAATGCGTTGCACGGTGACTCGCGTTCCTGGGATTGTACTGTATTCGTCATAAGATTCAACGAGTCCTGTACGTTGTGCGATCTCCCAAAGAATTTCTGTCGATCCTGATCATCGTTTTCGCTGTTGTGCTTTCCGGTAGCACGGCCTAGCAACGCGTCGATGCAAAACGACGTTTTGCCGGTATTATTGTTCTGTTGTCCCGGCGAGTTCAACGTGTATCCTTGGGGCGACGCAGTCCTACCGGGGGACGTACCCAAATCCCTACAACGATTGTTAACGGTAACGACGTTTACCATTTCGTTGTTATCGGCGAAACACTTTCTCGGCCCGACGTTACCACCACTCTCTTCACCTTGAAAGAAATTCTGAACGGGGTTCTCCTTCGTTGTGTACCGTTTGCCGCATAATTCCTCTTGATATCTAACGGTTTGCGTTCTATCGTCTATGTCGGGTGATCTCGTATTAACGAAACGAATCTCCTCCGGGGATCTTACCCTCGATTCGATCGGGGATCTAGCTTCTTCCGATCTAGGCGATGATCCTGGATCTTGTAATCTCTGTTGTATACCGTAAAGATGTCTCGGATGTTGATGCAAATCCTCGGACACGACTTGTGAGTTGTAATGCATCGCTGCCATATTATTTACTTGACCAAAATCTTAACGCATTCTCCCTCTCTCCCTCTCTCTCTCCCTCTCTCTCTCTCTCTCTCTCTCTCAATCTTTCTCTAAATCTATCTCTATGTACGATCCTAATACGCGCACCGATAGATGGATTGTCATCGATATTAATCGATCGAGTCGAAAAGGAAAAGGAGAGAAAGAAGGAGAAAGGGGGAAAGGGGAGTAGAAAGAGAGAAGAACCAAAATTTTACGATGGGTAGGTAGATGAGTGGGGGATGGGGGATAGGAAACCAAAAAAAAAAAAAATGAACCAAACGGAGACCGAAAGGTCGAAATCTATTCTAGACGAAAATGCGCACTTGTGACGACGACGAAGACGATGACGATGACGATGACGATGATACTCGCGATCGTCTAACAAATGTCTTCCATACCACGGCTCGTATCATGTCCCGAAAACACAACGGATGATAAATCAATCCTTCTCAACTCGAAACGAAAAGGTGGAAGGAACGGACAGAAGCTATTAGCTTGGCGTCGCGTTGCAAAGTGACATCGTGGCTGACCGCGTGTCCGCCGAAAAAGCCTTCCCCTACTTTTCTACTCCCACCACCACCCTCTCTCTCTCTCTCTCTCTCTCTATCTCTATCCCTCTCCTCTCTATCCTTCTCTCTCTCTCCCTCTCTCTCTCGCTCGCATGGTATCGTATCGTATCGTTCGTTCGCTCGCTCGCACTCTCGCTCGCACTCCTGCCACGCCTCTCTCGCTGGGAACGTCGTAATCCTGCCACGCCTACGGGATCCCCTTCTGATACTCCGGATACGAGGGCGCCGTTTAACTCGACTACGAGAGAGGATCTCTAGCTTGACTCCGTTCGCGAGTTAGAGCGAGATAGACTGGATAGACGGATGGATAGATAGAGATAGAGATAGAGAGAGAGAGAGAGAGACGTAGTTTGGTGTCTACCCACGACAGCCAAAGAAGAGATTCGACCAATCACCGGCTCGTTTCACGATCCTTCGAGAAATAGGGTACGTGGGGAGACCTAGGGTCCACGTGACAAGACGGAAAACCCGAGTGAATTTTGAACCCTATGAAGAAGAGAAGGTGGTACCCGAAGTGGGAGCGCACCCACGGAGATAGAGAGAGAGAGAGAGAGAATGAAAGAATGTGTGTGTGTGTGTGTGTGTGTGTGTATGAGAGAGAGAGAAAGAACAGTGTTTCTCTACCGTACAAAACCAGCTCTAACAGCTTCGACGATATCTTTTCTCCTTCTCCTTCTCTCTCTATCTCTCTCTATCTCTATCTCTCTCTCTCTCTCCTATTTCTTCTTCGTTCCTATTTCTCCTCTCGATCGAGATACCCTGGATTATAATCGACATTAGCTAGACATTAATATAGCTAGTCGACAATCTACCCGATCAATTTTCATCCCTTCTCTCTTTATATATATATATATATATATCTTTCTTTTTCGCTCTCTATCTTCATATTTTGTCTCATTCCTCTTTTACTCTCTCTCTCTCTCTCTCTCTCTCTCTCTCTCTCTCTCTACAATATCATTACTTCTTTCGGAGCAAAATGTAAGTATAATTCATGGGATTATTTCTATTCTCATGCTCGAGCAAAATGGTTAGTATTCTCCATTCGGAGATTACGTCCGACGTGTCTCGTAAATTTGATCGGCCAATATTTTTTGTTGTTTTCTTTCTCTTTTTTTTCTTTTTTTTTACTTTATATATATATATATATATATATATATATATATATATATATATACATATTTTTTTTTTTTTCGTTTAAGATGAAACGTAGTAGTAATGGGGATCGATATTAACATACTCATTAATAGATGAAACATATGTATTATACATAGAACATATAGAACATATGTATTTACGCATGCCTATACATTTTTATTTTCTTTTTATATATATATATATATATATATATTTATATATATATATATATATAAAAAATGGAAAAGAATCAATTAGGTGTACATTGATAACAAAGTAATAATAATAATAATAATAATAATAATAATAATAATAATAATGATGATGATGATGATGATGATGATGATGATGATGATGATGATGATAATAATGATAATGATAATTCGTCTTCGAAAATAATAATACGATTTTGCGCTAATCCAAAGATAAGATTATCTTTCTTGATAACGGCCAACCCATTTGCAAATGCCATCGCGTATCTATCGGCAAATTTTATCTCCCCGTATTACTGGACAATTATTATTTTTAACGATTATTCTTATTGAGAAAGATCAGACATATATATATATATATATATATATATATATATATATATAAATATATATATTTATATAATATAATGGTATATGTATCAGTGGCGGATCGAGACTTCGAGGGACCTGAGGCGTTATAAATTTTTTTGGGGCTACACCCTTCGTCGCCGTGTTACCCTGCCTCCCCCATTAAAATAAATCAATTCTATAAATCATCAATTCTCCGAACAATATATAATGCGTATATATATATATATATTTTTTTTTTTTCTCGCTCGAACTAAGAGTTCGTGCGAACGACGACGAGAAGTCGAGATATACATATATCTCTCTGTCATCGGCCAGATTCGATTGCAGTCGAATGTAAAAAAAAGAAAAGAAAAAAAAATAAAGAAGAAGAAGTGGAAAAAGGGAAAAAGGTTGAAAATAGATATAAAAATAAGTACGATGTATCG